>PVKA01014216.1:0-53001 GCA_004027165.1 Ctenomys sociabilis
ACTTTCTCTTCCAGGAGATTGAGTGTTTCTGTTTTAATGTTTAGATCTTTAATCCATTTTGACTTTAACTTAGTGCATGGTGATAGAGCTGGGTCAAGTTTTAGTTTTCAGCATGTAGAAAGCCATGTTTTCCAGCACCATTTGTTAAAGAGGCTATCTTTCTTCCAGTGAGCTTGTTTAGCCCCTTTGTCGAAGATCAGATAGCTGAGTGTGATTGTAGATGCATCTGCATCTTCTAATCTATTGCACTGATCCTCAGGTCTATTTTGTTGTCAATACCATGTTGATTTTATCACATTGGCTTTGTAGTATAATTTAGAGTCAGGAATTGTGATGCCTCCTGCCTTGTCTCTATTGGCTAAGATTGCCTTTGCTATTCCAGGTCATTTATGGTTCCAGATAAATTTTAGGAATAATTTCTCTATGTCTGGAAGTGTGCTAGTGGCAGTTTGACAGGAATTGCATTAAATCTGTACAGCAATTTTGGGAGTATGGCCATCTTAACGATGTTGGTTCTTCCTATCCAGGAGCATGGAATATCTTTCCATTTCCTGAAATCCTCTATAATCTCTTTTCTTAGGGTGTTGTAATTTTCAATGAAAAGATCTTTGACTTCCTTGGTTAAATGAATCACAAGGTATTTCATTTTCTGCGGTGCTATTGTAAAAGGTATTATTTCTATTGTTTCCCTTTCAGTGTGTTTTTATCAGTGTAGAGGAATGCTATTCACTTTTGAGTATTGATTTTGTATCCTGATATGCTACTGAATTTCCGTATCCATTCTAGTAGTTTCTTCGTCGAGCTTTTTGGCTCTTCCAAGTAAAGTATTATGTCATCTGCAAATACTGATAATTTAACTTCTTCTTTACCTCTTCTTATTCCCTTTATTTCTCCCTCTTTTCTAATGGCTGTTGCTAAGGATTCCAAGACTATATTGAATAGGTGGGGTGATAGAGGACATCCTTGTCTTGTACCTGATTTAAGAGTAAAAGATTTCAGTTTTTTCCCATTTAGGATTATATGAGCTTTTGGGTTGTCATAGATGGCTTTTATCAAGTTAAGATAGAGTCTATATATTGCAATTTTCTGTAGGACCTTGAACATGAATGAGTGTTGGACTTTGTCAAAGGCTTTCTCTGCATCAATTGAGATGATCATGTGGTTTTTAGATTTCAGTCTATTAATATAGTGTATTACATTTATAGATTTTTCGAATATTGAACCATCCTTACATCCCTGGGATGAATCCCACTTGGTTATGGTTTATGATCTTCTTGATGATTTGTTGTATTCTATTTGAAATGATTTTGTTGAGTATTTTTGCATCCATGTTTATGAGGAAGATTGGCTTGTAGTTCTCGTTTTCTGGTTGTGTCTTTCCCTGGTTTTGGAATGAGTATTATACTTGCCTCCAGAAATGATTTTGGGAGGACTGTTTCCTTTTCAACTTCATTGAAGATTTTGTGGAGTGTGGGGATTATATCTTCTATAAAATTCTTGCAGAATTCAGCTGTGAATCCATCAGGACCTGGACTTTTCTTTGTCTGTAGGCTTTTTATTACGTTTCATGTTTCTTTGGCTGTTATTGGCCCATTGAGAGTTGTTATATCTTCTCGATTCAGTTTTGGTAATTTGTACCTTTCGAGCAAGCTGTACATTTCTTCTTTGTCTTCTTTTCTGTGAGCGTAAAGATTCTCGAAGTAACTATTTATAATCTTCTGAATTTCTGCTGGGCCTGTGGTGATTTCACCCTTTTCATTCCTTATCATTTGTACTTGAATTTTCTTTTGCCTCTTTATGATGAGGTTGGCAAGAGGCTTATCAACTTTATTTAGTTTTTCAGAGAACCAACATTTTGATTTGTGGATTCTTTGAACTGTTTTCTTCATCTCAATTGAATTAATTTCTGCTCTAATCTTTGTGATTTCTTCTCCTCCTTGCGGTTGGGGTTCATTTCCTCTTCTTTTTCTAGTTGTCGGAGGTGCAACATTAGGGTGCTAATTTGCTTCCTTTCTGTTTTCCTAATGTGTGAGTTCTTAGCTCTGATTTTTCCCTCTAAGAACTGCTTTCATTGCATCCCACAAATTCCGATAAGTTGTTCTTGAATTTTCATTGAATTATGGATAATGTTGAATTTTTTGTTTTATTTCTTCTGTGACCCATTGCTTGCTGAGTAGGGTGTTGTTTAGTTTCCATGAATTTAGTGGGATTTTCTGGTTTCTTTTGTCATTTATTTCCAGTTTCATTGCACTGTGGTCAGATAATATGCATGGGATAATTTCTATTTCCTTGCATATACTTAGGTATGACCTCTGGACGAGTATGTGGTCTATTTTGGATAATGACCCGTGTGCAGCTGAAAAAATGTGTATTCAACTGTGGTTGGGTGGAATACTCTAAAAGTGTACACCAGGTCCATTTGTTCCAAGCTCTGATTCAGTTCTGTTACTTCCTTGCTAATTTTTTGTCTCGTTGATCTATATTTTTGGGATAAGGGTGTGTTAAGTTCTCCTGTTAAGATTTTGTTCTTAGACATTAAGATTTTCATGTCCATTAAGATTTGTCTTACGTATTTGGGTGCTCCTGTGTTTGGTGCATAGATATTTATGAATGTCACCTCTTACTCTTGAACTTTTCCCCTGAGCAATATATAGTGGTCTTTGTGTCATTTGATCATTCTTGGTTTGAAGTTGAGACTGTCTGAGAACAGAATTGCTACTCCTGCTTTTTTGTGAGGTGCTGGGTCATGTAGTATTATTTTCCATCCTCTGACTGAGCCTATGAATGTCCTTTTGAGTTAGCTGTGTTTCTTGTATACAGTATATTGTTGGATTTTGTTTCCTTATCCACTGTACCAGTCTATTTCTCTTAATTGGAGAAATGAGTCCATTTACATTTATGGTAATAATTGAAATGTGCTGACTGATGTTTGTTGTGATATTTACCTGGTGTTGTTTACTCTTTTGTAACCTGTGTTTAATTGTCTGTCCTGTTTAGTGGGTTCCTTCCATTCTCATTCATGGAGTTCTGGTCATTGTGGTCTCTCTCTAGAACATCTTTCAGCAGCTGTGGACGGATGGCTTTGTCATGAAATTCTTCAGTTGTCCTTTGTCGTGGAAGTATTTCCCTTCTCCATCAAACTTGAAAGAGAGTTCTTAATCGTATAATAGTCTGGAATGGAATTTGTTTTCTTGTAGGACTTGAAGAACTCTGATCTATGCTTTCCTTGCCTTTATTGTTTGTCTGGAGAAGTCGGTTTAATTCTGATGGATTTTCCTTTGAATATCATCTCCTTCTCTCTAGTAGCTTTAAGTATATTATTTTTGTGCTGGATTTCAGGGATTTTAACCATTATGTGTCTTGGTGTCTTTCTACTTGGGTTGAAGTTATTTCGTGTTCTGTATGCTTCAGTTACCTGAATGTTGGATTGTTCCCTCATATTTGGGAAGTTTTCTGAGGTTATTTCTTCCCAGAATTTTATGTCATTTGTATTGACTCCTTCATTTTCCTTGATACCAATTATTTTCACATCATTCATCCTGGCCTCATCTTGCAGGCGATGGATTATTTTTTCCTGCATTGTCATTGTTTTTAAGAGATCCTTTCTCACCTTTTCACTAGCTGCTCTGACATCTTCAAGATCTGAAACTCTGTCTTTGCTTTCACTCAAACAATTTTGTAGACTCGTGATTGATATTTTTAGTTCTTCTATATCTCTTTGACTGTGTTTCATGTGTTCTATTTCTTTTCTGTATTGCTCCTTCAAGGAATCCATCATATTTTTGGTCTCCTCAATTTTTTTGTGCATGTCTTCTTTAGAGGTAGTTATTAATTCTTTTTCTGCAGTGTTTCTTCCAAATTGGGTTTTCTCTGTATGTTTCTGGACTTGTTTCTCTATTTCAGATGTTATGATTTCAAAGAATTCTTTTATTTCAAAGAATTCGTTTTTGATTTCATAAATTATCTCTGCTTTGAGTTCCTCATGATTTTTTTTTTTTTTTTTTTTGCTTCAGATGCTGTTAATTCATATGTCTCAGTTGGAATAGTACTCTCTGCACATGTTCTGGGTGAGCATAGTTTTTCCACCCAATGTTTTTGGAATTCATTCTTTATTTCAGATACTATGTATTGAGATATTTATTTTTTTAATTTGGGGAATTACTTGTTTTATTGCATCTATAGCTTTCTGCTGGTGTTCCTTTGCTGCTGTATCTGTTAATTCATTCATTGCATCTGAGCTAGTGTTCTCTGCTCTTACTGGTGGACTCGAGGTCTGGGATTCCACTTTTCCTCTTGTCTTTGTCATATTGTATAGCAATGACCTTTGACCTTTGGTGTAGCGTTTTGGTGCAGCTATAACCTTAGCTTGTTATGAGATTTGGGTGACAGCCTATTAAGTCTGAGATTATCCCGTTATGCCTGTCCTGGATCTAGCTGTTGTGTTCAGTCCCTTTTTGCTGCAGCTTCTGTGATTTGCCTCTGTTGATTACCTGTTCAGGCGAGCACAAACTGAACTGGGATGAAGAGCAAGTAATGAAAATTCCCACTTTCTTGGCTGGCTTTGGGGTGAGGATTCAGAAAAATTGCCAGGGTCCACCCTCCTGTGTCAGGCAGGTCACTCTTTAGGTGGCCGGTCCTGGGTTTGGTGAGTCTTCTGGGCTCACAAAAGGATAGTGGATGATCTTATTCACCGAATAGCCTCTGCTGATTCCAGGTCTACAGGCTGGAAACCAAGAAGGCTGGGAAAGGTCCATCCTATGCAGTGGGCCTGGAGCCCTCACTCACAGGCAGGCTTCATTGGGTTTCTGGCCATGAGGTAGGACCAGAGATCTCTGAGAAATGTCCCTGCAGCGTGGCAGGCTTGTAGTTGTCACTCCAGACCAACCTGCACTGGGTCTGGGGCCGTGGTGTGGGACCGGCAATTGCTGGGAAATATTTATCTGGTGCAGCTGGCCTGGAGCTCTCACCAGGCCACGGAAGGTGGGGGAGCAGGAAATCCCTGGTATATGTCTCTCCGGCATGGCGGGCCTGGAGTTCTATACTCAGTGAACTTTGATGCCCAGGGAGTCGGAGAAATTCACACTCATTCAGTGGGCTTTAGGGCAGGGGATCCGGGGCGGTGCTGGTGAGTGGGTCCTGAGGTTTCAGGCCAGTCACCGGCTTGAAGGGCTTCAGGGTGGGGATCCAGGTCGCACGCGCGGGAAGAAGCCAAAGGCTCTCCCTCAGAGTCACCACACACTCGCTGATCTGGGAAGCCTGGTAGTCGTGCAAATTCCTACTCACTAGGAGAGCTTGGGGTAGGATCCAGGAGGCTGCTGGAGTCACTTGCTGTCTCAGGCCGGTCTTTGCCTGGGCAGGATTGAGGAGGCTGCTGGAGCCTGCTGCGCTGTCTCTGGCTGTTCTCTGTGTCTGGCGGGCATGGGCAACATCGAGGAAGATCGTGGAGTCGGCCGCATTCTCTGGGGCTGGGTGGCTGTGGGTGGGTATAAGTATAGTTTAATATAGTATGCTTTATTATAATAGGGAAGTGCCATTTTTTGAGGAAAGTGTGATGGTATACTGTAACAAATAGTGCACAATACCTGGTGGAATGAAAGTACTTCGTATAAAAGTAATTATTTTAACAACCTCCAAACATCAATAATATCTCAAATATTATTACTAAAACAATACTTGGAAAGTTACATGGAAACAAATAATTTGAATCATTAATTAAATAGAAGTTTCCTTGTGAAATGGCAAGCTTTGCATCATTAACAAGAGAGTGACTGGACACACAGCTGAGAAGGAAGTATACGATGTAATACTATAACTCCATTAGATAATTCATAAAAGGGTACATTCAATCCTGCCTCTACCTAAGTATCTATAATTCTTTGAACAGAAAATTAAAGTCAGCATCTTTTGAGATTGTTTCTTGAGTTTTTTTAAAGAGGAAATGCTATTTGTCTCTGAAACAATGTATAGCATATTATTGATAGAATTTTCTCTTGGGAACTGCTTTAGCAAGAAATTTATTTATAAAGTATGGAGTATAAATGTAGAATTTATATTTTTATGTCCACTGCTTAAAGGATCATGTTAGGAAGTATTTTTCAATCTCTCGCTTTGCCAAGCAGATGGCTGCAAAAGTAATATTCACTGCTCAATTATTAATGCTGCATTGATTTGTTTTCTTATAGTCCAAGTGACAAAAAAATCCATTAATAAATATATGCAGCAAAGTCACACATAAAGCTCACAGTTTAACTCAAGGGGAAAAATACTTAGCTTGATCTCGTTAATCTTTTATATTTAATTTCTTTTCTTTGGAAAAGTAGAAGGCAGAGGATAGATCGCCACTTCAGTGAAACAATTCTAATAGTGCTTGTCATTTATTGAGGGCTTAACGTTTGCTACACAGAGATCCATACATCTCTACATATCTACTTGATCTACCCACCAAACCACTCCAACTGGCTTTCATTATTCTTGCTTTAACGTGGAAACAAAGACAAACTTCAAAATGCTTTTTTTGATGTTTAGGCAAAAAGTGACAAACTGGAGATCAATCAGGTTCTTATTCCTCTCCTGTTTCTTTTGCTGCTCATGGTTTAAATCAAGATCCTTTCCATACATGTTTCCCTAATTAATCCCTCTATTGTCTCCTCTTAAGAATTGTTATTCATGTGTTTCAAGGTCCTAGAAATTTCCCCTTCATTAGAGGTAGCTGTATGGTAGAAATGTGACTGAGTATACACTTTTCCTTGTGGAAGTTTACAAGAAGTGGTAGAAATACACCAAGACTTGTATTTATTTTACTAATTTTATTGAGAATCAAATAGCAATGAGACAGTTTCAAAACTGACGAACAGGACAGATTCAATGATTAATACATTGCATTTTGTTGTTTTCATAGTGGCTATTCATAGTACAAGATGCAGACATGATATCCTGTCCAAACACGATTAGTACAAATCTTTTTTTTTTTTTTTTGAATTAAGAGAAAGTAACTGTATATCTATCCTATTTTGCATATACAGATACAAAATGGTCTTTCAGTTGTATCCACTTTTTTGTTTCATTTTGTGAGATGGGCAGTCTATTGCCATTTAAATATGAAAAAAATTTACAGTTAAAGAAGTGATGCCATTAATTTTCAAGAAGAACAGCCCCTCACTCTGACTCTTGACACTTGCTGAAACAGTCCTGAAAGTTCTCTTTGTGAGAATCTACAATATCTGATAACAATATGGTAAATGTTGCAGCCTAGTGGCATCTAATGGTAAGGCAGACAAGTAAACACTAGGTGTCTCCTTATCCCCCTAGTTCCTGAACCTATCACTGTGGAGTTGCTGAATCTTTCCAAATGCCAGAATGCCAATGAAAGGTAGATATTTTGCTTTGATTAAGGACATAAAGAGAATCAGAACACTGCAACTAAAGACATTCATAACTCCTTTCAAGAGTTTCAAGAACTGCTTCAGATGAAGGTCATTATTGTTATAAATGTACCAATAAAACATGTTTTAGTTTTTTAAAAAAGAGAAAGTGATAGATAAGGGTGTTCAAAATGAGGGACAGAAAGCACAGGGCCTAGGGTTTGATCTCTGGCACTACATGCTGCCCCAGCCCCACCCCCGGTTGCACTGAGCCAGTGATGGAGTCCCAGCATGGTAGCACATGCCTGTAATCCCAGCAGTAGTGCGGCAGAAATCAGGAGGATCACTATGAGTCTGGGCTGTGTAGTGACATGCTGCACAGAAGAAAGAGAGAGAGAGAGAGAGAGAGAGAGAGAGAGAGAGAGAGACAGAAAGAGAGGGAGAAAGAAAGAGAGAGAGAAGGAAAGAAAGAAAGAAAGAGAAAGAAAGAAAGAAAGAAAGAAAGAAAGAAAGAAAGAAAAAGAAAGAAAGAAAGAAAGAAAGAAAGAAAGAAAGAAAGAAAGAAAGAAAGAAAGAAAGAAAGAAAGAAAGAAAAAATGAGGGACAGGGAGTTTGATATGATAAGGATTAAAGCCATTCTTTTTTACTCTATTAATTGTTTTTATATAAATTCTAGCATTCACCAATGTTTCTGTGACACTTTGTATGCCATGTGTCCAAAATGTTTTCACTGAAGTTTGAGGAGGAATTGCATGTGCCACTTGGAGTCAGGCTGCTAAACAAGTAAGCTATTTCCTCCAGAGATTCCTCCCCATGGCCTTGGCTGGATAGTGAAGAGGCAGGAAGTGTAGTCAGAGATGCAAGGGAAGACCAGATTAGACCCTAAAGACTACTTGCAAGTATAAACACAGATCTAGACAATAGGACAGAATAAATGAACTTAATGTGTTTTTAATATTTATCTTGAAAATCACTGCTACTCATTCTTAGGCTACTTTGAAAAAGTATAATCCAACATTAGAACTCTACAGAATATAATCTATGTTCTTTTTTATTTTGAAACTCTGTTCCTCAAGTGACTCTCACAATCTTTCTTTTGTTCTTTGTGTTGTACATTGTGGGTGAATTTTCCTTTGAAATGACTGTGATAATCACAACACTGTATAGTTTCCGGTAATGCATACTCAGCTGATTCATAGTTTGAACTATTGTTCTGCTAAGCATAGTAATAGGTAGAGAAATATCTATGTTCTAATTTCAGAATTTTGAATGTGTCACATTGAATGGGATAGGGCACTTGAACATGAAGGTAGCATTATTAACTAGTTGATTTTACAATGTCACTATTATTCTACATATTTATATGGGCCAAGCCTAATCACAAGAGTTCTCATAAGGGAAGGAGGCCTGAGAGTGAAAGTCTCACCAAGATATAAATGCTTTATTACTTTCATGGGTGGTAGAGAAAAACAGTTATGACCCAAGGAATGCTGGCAATTTCTAGAAGGCCGAACTGTTCAAAGAACAAGTTGTCTATAAGATATTGCAAAAGAACGAAGCTTTCTGACAGTTGATTTTACCTATTTTTCATTTTTATTTTATTTTATTCTATTGAGAGACAAATATCAATCAGATAGTTTCAAAGTTGATTAATTGTACATTTTCAATAATTAATACATTTTACAGTGTTATCTTCTTAGTGTTTATCCATAGTACAAGAAGCAGACAGGATATCCTGTCCAAACACTATTAGCACAAATCTTTCTTCTCATAGAATTAAGTGAAAGTAAATGTACATCCATCCTAACTATTCTGTATATGCAAATATAAAATGGTTCTTCATTTGCATACAATTTTTTGTTTAGTTCTGTCTGAGAAGGGTATTCTATTGGCAATTAAATACTATAGGTGCTTAAATTAATCAAAACACTTCAACACAGTCTAGCTGTCCAAAATAATATTGGGTTATCCACAGAATTTGTTGGCTAGAGTCTTTCACAGCTGAGCATATTAATATGGCTTCACTATATACCTCATTTTTATACTTTTCTGCTGGATGGTTAAGACCAAGATAAAGTAAGACCTATATAACAAGAAATGTAACTTTTGTATCTGATAAGGTCAGTCAAGTCACCTCAAGATTTATCCTGTAACCCTGCCCTGAATTTTGTAGATCCTTTGTCAGTGTCAGCCATGTGGATGAGTCACACCCATTGCTTGACCAATTTGCTCTTTGTGAAAGCCTGAGATAAAGTTTTCTCTCTATGTGATTCTACTTAGGCACACTATACATCATGAATTGCATTCCCCTGTTGCCCCATAATCTCCAGGATCAGAAAATTTGGGGTACAACTGAGTTCCATGATGTTACAGTACAGGTTCTCCTGTGCCCTGAGTCTTCACTGACCTTGAAAGTCTAGGGCCAAAATGTTGGCTGACCTTGCAGCCCCTACTTTTCTGCAATTATTGATCTGCAAACTTAGGTTGTTAACCCTCCAGAACAGAAGCTGATTATTACCCTGTAACAAATACAGTTCGGTTTACCCTCACTGTCTGTTTAAATATTAAACATCTTAGGCATAACGTGGAACAGGTATTTTCCATCAAGTATTGATGTATTGAACTTTAAGTCCTTAAAGAATATGAGGAAAAAATAGGAATAGACACATAAATCTATTTGTAAATAGATTTAGAAATCTAACCATATACAGCATTGTAGCAGAACTGTCCTGTGACATTTTTTCTTGTGACTTTTTTATTTATTACCCATTAAAATAAACCTTTTACTTGTGAGACAGTATGATAAAAATTGATATGTCATGACAAGAAGTACATATTTAAAAGACCAAAATGACAGGCCTTCCAAGCGTGAACCTTCTGTTACATAATGCCATCTTCAGTGCAGTTGCTTGATTCACAGATATCAGCATACACAGGCAGTCAGTTTAGGTATCCTACCAAATAACTGCTAATTTCAAAAACCTGCTGATGTTTCTCGGGATCACTGCCTTGCACAGCTTGTGCATAGAAATGTATGGCTTTGTCCTTGTTCTGTTTCCCAGCTTCTCTCCTTATCCTCTCATTGTTCAATCCTCAAGTTCTCGCTTTCTTTAATTGTGTTATACCTTTCTATTTGTATTTCTTCTTTTGATTTCTTAAACTAGGGAGACTATACGATATTTGCACATGTGGGTCTAGTTTATTTCACTTATGCCTATCTTCGAATGGCATCCACTTAAATATACATGATTCAAGTTTATCACTCTTTATAGCTGAGTAATGCCCCATTGTATAGAAATACCACCTCTTTTTCAACCATGTGGCAGGCGTCTTGGTTGTTTCCAAGATTTGGCTATGACAAATTGTGCTGCTGTAAACATAGGTACACATATATCACTATGATATGATATTTTTAGTTCCTTTAGGAAAATTCCTACCAGGGGGACAGTTGGCTTGACTGGGATTTCCAGTAATAGTTTCTTAAGGATTCACCACACTGATTTCCATAATGGTTGCACCAGTCTACATTCCCACCAGCAGTGGAGGTGTTCATTTTTCCCCACAGTCTCTCCAACATTTGTTGTTGGTTTGTTTATGATAGCCATTATTTCTGGGGTGAGATGGTATCTCAATGTTGTTGTAATTTGTGTTTCATGGATGGCTAGTGATGTGGAGCATTTTTTCATATATTTATTCACTTCTATAATTTCTATCACATCTACTATTCAATGTAGTTTTGGAATCATTAGATAGAGCCATTACAGAAAAGGGAGAAATAAAAGGAATAAGAATAGGTGAAGAAGTTAAATTATCATTATTTTCAGATAACATGAAACTTTACTTGGAAGACCCAAAAACCTCCACCAAGAAGCTACTAGAATTGATACATAAATTCAGTAGCATAGCAGGATACAAAGTCAGTACCGAAAAGTCAAAAGCATTCTTCTACATAGATAACAAACACACTGAGAGGGAAATTAGAGAAACAATACCTTTTACAATAGCACTGCAGAAAATGAAATACCTTGGAATTCATTTAACTAACGAAGTCAAAGATCTTTTCATGGAAAATTACAGTACTCTGAAAAAAGAAATCATTGAGGATTTCAGAAAATGAAAAGATATTCCCTGCACCTGGATAGGAAGAACCAACATCGTGAAGATGGCCATACACCCAAAATTGTACAGATTTAATGCAGCCCTATCAAACTGCCACCAACATACCTCCCAGGCCTAGAGAAATTGTTCCTAAAATTTATTTTGAGCCAGAAAATATCTAGAATAGCAAAGACAATCCTAGGCAACAAGGACAAAGTAGGAGGCATTACAATTCCTGACTTGACACTGTACTACAAAACCACTGTGATAAAATCAACATGGTATTGACAACAAAATAGACCTGAGGATCAATGGACTAGATTAGAAGATGCAGAAGCCTCTACAAACACACTCAGCCACCTGATTTTCGACAAGGGGGCAAACATGCTTATTGGAAGAAAGATAGTGTTTTTAACAAATGGTGGTGGAAAAACTGGCTTTCTACATGCTGAAAACTAAAACTTGACCCAGGTCTATCACCATGCACTAAGCTAATGTCAAAATGGGTTAAAGATCTAAACATTAAAACAGAAACAATCTCCTAGAAGAAAAAGTAGGAGGAACTCTTGAAGACATAGGGGTAGGGAAGGAGTTCATGAATAAAATTGAAATCGCATGGGAAACACTTGAAAGAATTAACAACTGGGACCAACTTTTGTTGAGAAGTTTTTGCATGTTGAAAGAAATTACCAACAAAGTGAAAAGGCAACCCACAAATTTTGAAAAAATATTAACTAATAAGCACTCAGACAGGCATCTGCCCTCTAGAATTTATAAAGAACTAAAATATTTTAGGGCCCTTAAATTTAAAGGCCCAGTCCAGAAATGTGCATCCAAGATGAAAACATACTTCTCAGAGGATGCAGTTGATTTTATCTTGAGGAGATTCATTTTCGAATTCTGACTGCCAGAATAGAAAAACAAATTGTTTTACTGTAAGCTATTAATTTTAATTTTTTTTGTAACTATCAAACAGTATCTATATACTAATGTAACGTAATCATAATTTTTTTTGGACAATGCCTAAGTCATCTCTTATTATTTCCATCTTGGTACCTAAAATCTGGCAAGGTGCACATGACCCTCCCCATTTGGCGTACTGAAAGGGACAACATCCAACATGGCCATGGAAGATGCTCATTGGAAATCAAGGCAGATATATATTTTCTTTTCCATTAGATTTTGAGAGCTCATGCCAGATGACACAGGAAGTAGAATCGTCATGATTTATATAATTCATTTTATGAAGCAACATCATCACATGCATGTGCAGTCCCAATTATGTAGGACCTGTGAAGTGAAATTTCCCAAACACATCCAAAACTTATCTAAGAATTTCTGGCGAAATATAGTGATAAATATAAAGAGGCAGATCTGAGAAAATTTGAGAAACTTGTGTCTGATGGAAAATACCAAAATCAAAATCAGGTTGTTCTTATTAATATATCTACTGAGGTTGAAGATGGTGCCACACAACAGGAGACAAACTAAAAATTAGAGGAGATGCAAGACGGTGTTAAAGTGAGGCATAGATTGATTAGAATACTCATTTTTTACAGATACCTTTAAGAAAGGACAAGTTCTTGCTCACTCAACTTTTTAGCTCATGTGTTCTTTTCTCCCTGAAAATAATGTAGAAGTGGCTTACATTTTATTATCATTATTAATATTACATGGAACATTTACTGCACTACTAATAAAAAGGAATATTTTTTCTTATAATCACTCTTTTTAGGAGAAGAATAAGCCTCTCTTGAAAGTCCAGAGGAAAGCATTTGCATCTTCATTTTATGGGTATAATTAGCACATTTGTCTATGCTGTCATCAATGATAATCAACATAATAATAACTTCTTATGTTTATGTAGCTACATACACCTCACCAAGCATTTTTCCATTCTTTATAATGTTAGATCCACCATATCTCAGGAATTTGTTGAAGATTTTTAGGGTAAAACTTAAAAGGGAGAGATGGGACTCTCCTTCACCTTTCTTTCTTTCTTTCTTTCTTTCTTTCTTTCTTTCTTTCTTTCTTTCTTTCTTTCTTTCTTTCTTTCTTTCTTTCTCTCTCTCTCTCTTTCTTTCCTTCCTTCCTTCCTTCCTTCCTTCCTTCCTTCCTTCCTTCCTTCCTTCCTTCCTTCTTCCTTCTTTCTTTTTCTTTCTTTCTATAGAGAAATGATAACTCAAACAGAGTCCAGGCTAAGGTCAGGGCTGTAGTCCCTCAGACTATAAGTTCCAAGTCAGGCAGTCAGACAAAAATCATACTCTCTAAGCATTTCTGATGTCATTTGACTTGTCATTTATGTGATTCACACTCATATTAATTTTCTTTCCTATGGTATTCATATTTTATGATGAAATACTTCTATTGATTAATTTGACAGTCAAAATATTTTGAGTCCTAATTATTTATGTATTTATTTTTGTGCAAGTTCTCACTACGCAGCTTAGACTTGTAGTGATCCTCCTGTTTTCAGCCTCCCTAGTGCATGAATTACATGTGTGCACGACTATTTCAGGACAAAGTTGATAGCTCAGTGTGCCTGGGGTCCAAGCCAGCATGCAATGTGGTGCCAGGGATTGAACCCTGGCCCTGTGCTTGCATAAGCATGAGCTTAGTCCATTGAGCTATCCTGCTAGCCTTCTAACTCCTAATTTACTTGAACAAAAAAGATCTAAATACATGATAAAACTCCTGGCAATGTGTTATCTATACATGAATATTTCCTGAATCCATTCCAAATTAATATAACAGTATGATTCAATTCATGGGGCATTGAAGTACCAGTCAATTCTTGGGGTTTTTAGCTTATATCATGAAGGCCACATTCATTTTGTAGTTTTTTCTACCAGGAATCAAACTCAGGTCCTCTCTATTCCCCAGACAGGCACCATGTCATTAAGCTACATTCTCTGTATAGGCCACTTTGGAAAGAATAAGCAGTAGACATAATATGGAATCAGGTAGACATGGCTGGGGATCATAATGCTGTTTATTAAAACAATTATGTCAAACTAAACATATACAATTTCCCTGAACAGTACTTATTTAAAAGAGTTACTGCCATTACTTTATTTTCTGGTTCTGAACAGTTAAACTCAGTAACTTAAGACCCAGCCAGCAAAAGTTAATTAAGTATATCTATTTTAGGATTAGCATGTTGTGGCTTTTCTTCCAATAATAATCCAATTATCTCATAATATTGTATGGTCAAGTGTGCTAAGGTAAGTGGCCATTGTTCTCTCCGTGCTGAACTCTGTAATTCTCTGGCTCAAACTTAGTAGACTGAGAATGCTAGGAGTTGCTTTTTCCCTTGGAAAATTAGACAGCCAGTTACCTGAATCACGCTGTCTTAGAAGGTGTTGTTCACTACTATTTAAACTTTATACAGTGTTTTGCAGCTCACGGAAGAATGATTATATTGGCAATGATACACCTGAGTGTTCCTTCAGGTTAATTAAAAGGCCAGACATAGAGATGGCAGAGTTCTAGAGACAGCCACGCTGATCATTTAAAACCACCTCTCACAAAAAACGAAAAAAAAAATTGAAATCAATAAATCTGATTTAGTGAAGGCATAATTCAACAGGAAGGACAATAGATATTTTCTGTGTGGGAGTACTAGGCAGTGAGTAAAGATCTGCATGGCCCGTGTGACACATCCCTCTTCTTCACTACCGAAGCACATCTATATCTCTATTATGGTTTGCACCCATTTGGGAACAAAGCCGTGTGGCTTTTGTCTTTTTCGCTTTGATTATGACGCTCTGTGTCTGACATCCTGTGGCATTCATTACAGAATTGTTGAGTTTGAATAGAATTTGGAAAAAGAATATTGACACCCAAAAGTTGCAATTACATTATGCAGGTGGTCAAATATTGAGGAAAGTTCTATTTGCCTGATTCTTTTTCATTCATAAGATTAATTATATATCATTTAAAAATGACAGCTATCAGAACCCAAAATATTTAAATGGCAATGGAATATCCATCTCTGACAAAACTAAACAAAAAGGGGGATATCAATGAGAGACCATTTCGTAGTGAAATTATTTCTACATCTATATCTATCTATATCTATATCCATATCTATCTATCTATCTATGTACAAAATAGGATAGATATACAGCTACTTTATCTTAATTAAATGAGAAGATTTCTACTAACGGTGTTTGGATAGTATATCATGTCTGCATCTTGTACTATGAATAACTACTATGAAGACAGCAATGTGCAATGTACTAATTATTGAAACTATCCTACTAACCTCTTTTGAAACTCTCATTGTTATTTGTTTCTCAATAAAATTAATAAAAAAGAAAAACAACTCAAACTACATGTCAGATACCTGTTAGGATTTTTTTTAGCTCAGAAAAGAGACAGGAAAGATAAAAGATTGTGGGCACAGGGAAGACCCCAAGGAAAGAGAGATGTGGGGCTTCCAAGGGCCTAGCCAGGGGAACAAAGTGACATAGGGCCAAGATGGAGGTAGAGTCTAGGAGGCAGCCCGCATGATTGGCAACTAATGATTGACAAGAGGCAGGGACAAGGAACAAAGATATTATGAGAAGGAAGTAGGAAGTTGCAATGTGGCCAGGGAGGAGCAGGGTGGTACATACACATGGCTTCCAGTGTCCTGTGCCATATTGGTTTGATGCCGTGATGACTTAGCAGATTTTTTTTAAGGTGCAGAAAACCTATCAATACCAAAGTAAGTTTGTCACTAATACCTTTGCACAAAAATATATCAAGGAAGGCGCTCTCCTCTACCTCTTTTATTCATGAAATGAAGGCATAAGTCAGAGGAGGTCGATGGATACTGACATGAAGTAACACAGCTATCATGACTAGTTTGATTCCAATGTCTGTAGACTTACTGTGGGTAAAACCAATGAAATGTTTCCTGTTTCCCAGATGTTACATATTTCCTACTACCTCAGTGCTGGTTTTCATTTGCAGAGGTGGCAAAGAAAAGGGAAGTCAAACCAGATGCCAAGACATTTCATTTTCTAGCTTCAGCACACACTTGATTTTTCTAATCACAATTAAGACTGTGGAAGAAGAAAAAAAAAGAGGAATCAGCAGCATGAACACAACCAGGGGTTCACCTCACTGCTTATAAACCTTAATTAAACCTAATTTGTAAATCTTAATTGAACCACATGTACAGGCATTAATGAAGCAGTATAATAACATTGCTCTCCCAGTAAGACAACACACTAATACTAAATACTTATATTCTTGGAAAATGCACTCATGTGGGCCTCATCAAAGCATAATGGGGAAGTAGATAAACAATTAATCTCATTAATTACAATCAAAGGACAAAAAGTACAAGTCAGTTGCACAGAGAAATTAACTTTGCCAGGTTTCCTCACCAAAAGATGCAGTGCTGATGAAGCAAGAGTTTGAGAAACTGCATAACTCCCCAGCCTGGGAAAGCCATAGTCATCCTGTGCATATCTCAATATTTCACCGATTGCTGCTTGATTCATTCATTTGTTTACTTTTTTATTCTACAAAACTACACTTGACACATATTCTATACACTTAGACCTGTGCCTGGAAATGAAGATTTGACATCAATGGGATCTTCTGCAGGACAAGAAAGTGAGTATCTCTTTTATTAAAACTTATTTAGTTTCCAAACTAAATTGCATATCTAAAGGATTTAGAAATTTTTGGTTCAAACACATGAATATGTTTCATCCAATAACATTGTATTTTTAATTATCAGAACCTGAGGGTCAAATACTACTAATAAGACTCGATGAAAATAGTTTGAAGTTCATCAGTCTGATCTTCTGACATAATTAGTGAGAAGGCAGACAAGTGGGGCCAGGGAGATGGCTCAGTAGAATAAGCACTTTTCTGGAAAGTTCCATGGCCTGAATTGAAGTCCTAGTTCCACCAGAAAAAAGAAAAGCAGACAAGTGAGTATGTAAACCTCCAGGTAATTTTCAACATATGTACGCTTCAAAATAGTGGGTAGATGACTAGGAGGGACAGTCTTGCAAGAAGAACCTGGGCTTCTGTTCCTTGTTCATCCAGATCCATGCTCCTGGTTTAAACAGTCATCTTCTAGGCTTATTACAGCTCCTCATAGGAATGCTGGCACTCCCTGTGCAGGCTGCTAAGGGGACTGATCTTTGCCTCAGAGCCCTTCTAGCTCTATGCTATAAGGCAGATACTCTCATCATCTTTTCCTTTTGCACCTTTCTATTCCCAACTTGTCTTTTGGCCTACTCATGGCTTCAGGATTCTGAACCTGGACTGTGACTCATCCTTTTTGGAATCCACAGTGATGTGGTTCCCCCAGCTCATCCAACTTCAATAGCAGAAAGTCCAAGCACGGCACTGTGTAGCTGTGTCTTTGCTGCTGTTCATGTCATTTCCCCTCCCTTAAATATCCTTTATCTTGTGCTTGCCAGGGAAGCTCTTATTCCATTGAGCCATCTCCCCAGCCCTAATGCTTATATTTTGAAAACAAATTTGGGAGAGGAAGTGAAAGGAAAAATATATAAATTTGAGCTGGACTCAGTCAAAGACAGCTGTACAGAAGACAATAGGGACAGGACAGAAAATGTACAGCCAGAGAATGCACAGACCAGAGAAGTGGAGAGAGAAATGCAATAGGAATGACATAGAAAAAATGTAAGCTCCAGCCTATTAGATGCCAAATATCTGTACTTCATGATTTCACAACCTTGAGCAATGAATTCATGAAACAAAGGGGAAAGTTAGCAGAGTCCTCTTGCCAATAAGGGGGACGACAATGGCTTTTGGATTCCCAAGAGTGGTGCAGATGGGTAGACACCAAGGCCCTTGATCAGGGACAATTTATACATCAAAGTTACAACATAGGTACAACATGGGTCAAGCTATGGTCAACCTATAGAACTGCAAGTAGAGTAGCTTAACTCATATAGAATCAATAAGGAGGGCTGGGGAGATAGCTCAGTAGAATAAGTGCTTGCCTGGTAAGCACAGGGTCCTGAGTTCAATCTCTAGTACCACATAAAAAAATCAACAGGGAAATCAGTCACCTAACAGGACCTATGGAAATAATACAGACATTATTTTAAAGGAATTTGGTCCAGATGTTGTGGTCATCACCTGGATATCTAATGCCCATCTGGGTCTATCAGCTCCTCCACGCCAGTTGGTGGTAATTACAGTAAAATCTGAAATAACTATCTCCTAGCAAAGCTTGTAGACCTGTCCATTGCTTCTTCATCTTGAGACATAGCTTCTTCAGAGAGACTTTTGGCCACATTTCTGGGATCATTATTTTGCACTGATTTTCTTGAGAGGGTAATCCTTTTTTCACCATGTACTAATTTTATCTAATTCAGCTCCTGCATGCCAGGCCCCATGCACCTCAGCTAGAATCTGGGATATGGTTCTCAAACAAGTGAATGAGCCACAGGAGCTTAGGTAGTCCAGTAAATTCCAAATTTCAAGTATGTCAGAGATTTGATGCTTACTGTAGACTTCTGATGAGTTCTGTGATCACTTAACTTACTTTTTTATCTGACACATCATGATCCTTTTCTTATTTATTTATTTATTTATTTATTTGCCAGGATGGAACTCAGCACCTTGTCATGCCAGGCAGGAGCTTATACCACTGAGCTATATTCATGGCCTACCCTTCATTTATTGATGAAAGAATATTACTCACACAGGTCAATTAACCTTCAGAAACTACACACTGGCAAATACTTGTTATTTAAGTCACATCTGCTTAAACCTTTACTACAATGTTAGCTATATGTTTAGGAGCCAATGGATGATAATGTTTTCTACGAAGAAAAATTCTAACAAGGCACAGCTTCAAATTCTAAACCATGGCACAAAATGGCATCATGGGGTTAGTATTCAATCTATATTCTATTTCTAACTCAACTCATCTTCCAAATAGAAACCAAAAAAAGAGGGTCATCATTTCCATCTCAGGTGCCTCTCACTGACCTGATAATCTGAACTAAAGATCAGTAGAAGGGCCAGCCAAATAGCTCAGCAGATTAAAGTGTCTTCACTCAGTTGCAGGGGCCAGGGATTCAATCACAGGGTTTGCAGTGCTGGCCCCACCCCCAAGGGGCATGCTGAGACAGCAATTGAGTCTGGGTGTGGTGGCACATGGCTGTAATACCAGCTTTTAGGAGGCTGGAAACAGGAGGATCACTATGAGCCCTGTCCAGTGGTGAGATCCTGAATACCCTATAGACCCTTCCCTAAAATACTAAATAAATAAATAATAGTAGAAAATTTCCTAAGGTTCTGTAGAGTAAATATTTCAAGGTCCCAGGATCATATCTTCTCTGTTCTCTACCACTCAGATATTCACAAAAGCTAGCACCAATAATATGCTAAAGAATTAACCAAAAAATTTCTCCAATAAAATTTTATCCACAAAAATTTGCAGCAGACAAGATTTGACCTACTGGGAAATGTGAAGATTCTGTTGAGTGATTTCTAAAGCAGAAGCTTTCAAACTTTCTTCACCATGGCAGAGCTGCAGCTCTCATAACAGTATTCATAGCAATCCGTATCGTTTATGATTAAAAATGGAGGTTCTCGGAAAAGTTTTCAATCTTTTTATCCTTCATACTATATTGCATGTATTCTTCAATCATTAAATTGATTAAAAATCCACTAATTAGGATTGATTAGCAGTTTGAAAAATCACAATATTTTATGAAATTGAAAAATAGGATTATAAAAAATTATTGAAGAGGAGTCTCAAGAAACAATAAATAGAAAGTAGAATCTTATATCTAAATATGGCATCAGAACCTCCTTTATAATATGTCATTCAATGAATAATTGATTGCATAAATAAAATAAAAGCATTTTTATAAATGAGATATTATAACATATGGTTTAAAAAATTTGTCTTCTAGTGGGATTTTAAGCTTCAGTACATTTCAGAAGTCCTGTAAATTCAATACTTTTATTCACACTACATTTGTGTAGTTTCCTTTATGTGGTGCAAATAAAGCTGGGAACGCAGGTGACAAGGACCACACACAGAGGCACCTGGAGTGCAGTAGGAGGGGTTGTAAAACAGTGCACAAGATCTGCTGAGCTGCAGGAAGCAGGAAGTTTCTTAAAAGCAAAACTGCATGCACCTAAGTCAGAGTGAACTTCTACAGATGAAGCCATATAATTTTAATATTTGTCTAAAATGAAGCGATCAGGGGTTGGGAGATGCCTCAGTGGAATAAGTGCTTCCATGGAAAGTGCAAGGGTCTGAGTTCAATCCCCTGTTCCTCCAAAAAAATAAGAAGAAATAAAATGAAGCTATGAGAAAAACAAATGAAACATGTTTTTGTTGTTGTTGTTGTTTGTTTGTTTGTCTAGGTTTACTTACAAGACTCTTTTAAGTACAAAATAATAGATTAAATGACATAAAATATTTTTGTTTGACCTAATGTCTTGTAGAGTAAATATCTGTCTGAGGACCATAACATCTCTGTTCTCTACCACACTTATGCTCACAAGTGCTGGCACTGACAATATGGTAAAGAATTAAATATAGAAGCATAGTCATCAGCACACATGTGCAAGAGACAGAAAGAGAGAGCACACAACAGAAAGTCAGAAGCAGAGAGATGAGGATACCTAAGATCTGTGCTTTTAGCAATTTTTGATAGACACCACAGTGTTTCATGGTATACTCAACATGTTCTTCACTGAACACTCCACAAAGGAGTCATCTTATATGTGAGAATTTGTAATCTGGGGCCAAAGTTCTTCCATTTCCCCCCACATTCCACCTTGTACTAAACAACATTCAAATCCCTGATTCTGTGCATCTGACTTTCCTAGCTTACCTACAGAAGTAAGACAGAGTGGTATTTTCTTTCTGTGCCTGCCTCATGCTACACAGTGTCCTCCTGGCTTGTCAGTGTTGCACAAATGATGATGTTTTCCTTTCGTGCCTTCCTCCATTTCCCCCATTCCTTCCTTCCTTCTTCCCTTCCTTGCTTTCCGTGAGATTCTTGAAAATTTTATTGAAATAATTACCTCACCTATGAGAAGCCTGCACCATTTTACATAAGAATGTATTATTTTTGCATTTCCTTTCTTTGGGTGTATCATAAATCTGACATTTTCATCAAATCTGTATTTTAAAAGGAAAACATTTACTTATGGAAAGATGCTTGGGGTATAGATATTGACTGGATGATGGTTTTTAAAAAGGTAGTCATTACTAAAGCCGAAATCTAACAGGCTGTCATTAGTTACTCGATGGTTACTATTGTTCTATTCAGTTTTAATCTCTGCATCCTTCACTGGAAGGCACTTAACTCGCAAACCTTTCTAGTTCTTTCTTGGTTCATTAATCTGAGCCATAGTTTTCTGCATTCAGCCCTGAGCTCTTACCATGCACCATCTAGATCAGTTGCTCAGACAGTAAATCCAGTGCAGTTATTTCTCCAAGTGTAGAGATGCCACAAGTAGCACCAGATCCTGAAGCTAAAATGGGTCTGATGCTTTTGAAATTAGAAACAGATAGGGAGTGATTTTCTTTTATTCATTTGAATGAGAAAAACATAGCAACAAACTAGTTTCAAAATAGGTTAGTAGGATAGTTACAATAATTAATACATTGCATATTGTCATTTTGCAGTAGCTATTCAGAGGACAAGATCTCTTTTCTAATTTACAACTTGAACACGTAAGAAAGAATGGCAGCCAGGTGTGGTGGCGCAGGCCTGTAATCCCAGCACTAGGGAGGCTGAGGCAGGAGGATTGTCGTGAATTTGAGACCAGCCTGAGCTACAAAGTGAGTTTAAGGCCAGCCTGAACTGCATAGTAAGACCCTGTCTCAAAAAGGAAAAACCAAATAAGAAAGAATGGGTTTGAGGAGTCTTACTTCTCCTATAGGGTATGAATTTGGAGAATTCAAGCTCAGTTTTTGTCTTCTGCCTTTGTTTGGGCTGTTATGATGAAGATTTTGTATAATGATAAACAATTAAGATCTGTGTCAAAAAGGCCAGCCAAATAGCTCAGCAGATTAAAGCTCATGCAAGCAGGTGCAGGAGCCAGGGGTTCAATTCCTGGGCCTGTTGTGCCAGCCCTGCCCCTGGGGTACACTGAGACTGGGACTGGTGGTGCACACCTATAATCCTAAATATTGGGAGGCTGCAAACAGGAGTATCACTATGAGTCTGATCTAGTAGTAAGACCCTAAGCACCCTGTAGACCCTTTCCTAAAAATACAAAAAAGAAAGATCTGCATCATACTTTAAGAGGATGAAGAAAGACCAATATTATGACACTCACAAAATTTTTGTCTCATGAAGGCCCATTCCTCTGAAGTAGCTGTCTTTCCTCTATGACTTCATATGACAGAAGAGCTTCTTTTATAATCTCATCCAGTCCCTGCCAGTGACTTCACCTCCTTTTATAATTAAATTTGGGACTACTGTTTCAGTATATGAATTTCAGAAGGATAAAAGCATTCAAACAACAATGCCCTCATTGTATATTAAAAAATAACATGTCACTTTTGATTAATGGTTTTCAATTTGAAAGGCAGTCACATTATCATTATCTTGTTTGAAAAGCAAAACACAATACTTATTAATATGATTTTAAATTATAACATGCACTGAATTGGGGGCATTTTAGTTGCATTTACCCCAGACTATACTACTTTCTGTTGCATGTAACGTCTATTGTTGTAAAGTCGCATATAATACATTTCCATATTGAAGTATGTTATTCTTATTTAATAAATCATCTTGCAGATATTTTATTAAAGTTCATTGCACAAGATGAATTAAATTCCAATTATTTTCATCTCTAAAAATTGGGGGGTAAATTAGTAGCAGTGATAGCCACCCCCCATCAGGTGTTTAAAATAAATTTGTAAGCTAACATGTCTTGATTTTACTCAAGAACAATTTGAAGTCAGTAGAAGGGGTTGGGGACCATTTTTTGCCCAGTTCTGGGTGACAGATATTATTGAAACAGTTTCTGGCCCAAGTGCTATGTGGATACTGGGAAAATTATTGGCAGGTTATTTTCTTGTCACAGAGATCCTTAGTTTGAAAACTAGAACATGAACAGAAAACATATGTATACAAACTCACAGACAGACACACACTTAGCAAATGTAAGATATAATAATTGTGGAATAATCCAGACAGCCAGTGAGTTGCTGCAAAGAATGAGTCCTGGACATGCAGTGTCTTCCCTCTTCACACTGTGTTCAAGACACACATCTGAACTAGAACCACATCACTGAAATGTGAGAAGAGTCTAGGATCTGAAGAGTGTAAGGTGAGGATTTCTAGTTGAAATGAGGATATCACTAAATGGAGATATTTCAAAATATCACTAAAGTGAATTATATAGCATTTATTACTGGGTTCACAGGCTCTACAGGGTCTCACTACACAGACTGAACTCCTAATGGTTCTCTTGTTTTCAGCCTCCCAAGTGGTGGGATTATAGGTGTGTGCCACCATGCCCAGTTTCAATCACCATCTCACTGTGCCTGGGGAGTGGGGCTAGCACAGCATGCTAGGGATCAAACCACCTAAGCAAATGCTTTAGTCTACTGAGCTATCTGGTCAGCCTATAAATACATTTATGTAAATGCAAATGTAATATAACTATATTGAAGCAAGAAAGAAAACAATAGTTTTGAAAGACTGTCAAAGCTATGGGTAAATCAGTGGGGAAAAATGATATAAACTAGGGACAGAAAGTAGGAAATGTAGTTTTGCTTAGTCCAGGTTTATAAATCACAGGTCCTTAAAAATTGTGTTCTCACTTGAGATCTCTCAGGGTTTGAAGCTAATAGGTGACAGGTAACAGAATGCTGTGAAGTTCATCTTTGTTTCATTTTTCCAAGTTAATTAATATAAAATTATCCCTAGGTTGACCACATTTAGTCAGTTCAGTGAGTTTAGAAAATGCTCATCTTTATCTTGGCATAAAAGGTGGACTACACATGAGGAAGCTCTTCTTTGGCATCAGCACTGTGCACATGAGAAGTTATGTCCACATAGAACTTTGCAGTAGCTCAAAAACATGTTTCAGAGGACTTTACACATAGGAGTGTCCACAGTAACTTTGTCTCTCCATGGCGTTCAGCCAACTCCATCTCTTATGCTTGAGTTCCTGAGATCTGAATTGAACTAGACTTAACCCAAGGTATAGCACCAATTTGTCATAAAGGCACATTATTGTGGGTTCATAATGTCAACACATATTCTTCAGATTATTTCTATTCATGAATTATTAATTTCAATGTTCAGTTCATTACATTTAACAATGAATATTTAATATGAAAAATATCAAAAATAATGTATTAGACGTTTGATATTTATAAAGTTTTTTTTTTTTAAATGCATCAACATTTTCCTGTTTTTTGTAATTTAGGGAAGGATCCACAGGGTGTTCAGGATCTCACTACTAGATCATACTCATAGTGATCCACTTGTTTACAGCCTCCCAAGAGTTTGGATTACAGGCATGTGCCACCACATCCAGTTGTCTCAACGCATCATAGAATTGGGGCTGGCACTACAGGCCTGAGGATAAACCCCCAGCCCCTATACCTGCTTGCAGGCACTTTAGTCCGCTGAACTATTTGGCAGGCCCTGCATCAACGTTTTCAACAACCACTGTTTTTTAGTGTATAAAGTCTATAGAATATCAAAATAAATTCCAATGTGAACTACAAAGCAAATATCAATATAACTCTACCAAAAATAATCTTTACTTCAATTATCACATTTAGAAAGTCTTCACAAATTTCATACATACATATTGCCTATTTTGAGAACATATTTATTTTGCCTTCCTGAACTTATTTTATTTTATTTTTTGGTAGGACTGGGGATTGAACTCAGGCCCTAGAAATTGCCAGGCAAGTGCTTATTCTACTGAGCCATGTCCCCAGCCCTTTTCCTGAACATTCTATAGGATGCACTTGAAATCTTTGTGGTTTTGCTGTTCTGCCAGAAGATTCTTATTATATTATACAGGGCATATTTTAACAGTAATACAAAATAACACTAAAGTGAATTATTGAATTCTTACTACTGTAAGTGTAGAATAAGCATCGATTTTCACATCAGGCATGCATTTGTTTGTGAAACTTAAAAGATAACATCAGAAATAAATTCCTATATCAGACTACAATGGAAATACCAATAACACTCTGCAACAAAAATAATCTTTGCTTCAGCTGTCACAAGCCAGGCAGTCTTCACACATGGTAACCACATGCCCGTGTGCACGGCTTGGATATGCTGACAGCACAGGTGCTTAGCTTTCCTTTCCTGTGTGGCAGGCTATTTTTATCTCCAAACTCATCTTCCTGTTTTGACAGGAGCTTCCTCCTATATTATACAATGTGCACTTAGCAGGAAAATAAGATAACAACTAAATAAAATATCAAATATGTAACAAGTGGTTAGACTAGACTTGACATTTTCACATCAGTGGTTTACTTGGTTACAAAACCTAAAAGATAACATTGGAAATAAGAAGCTATTTTTAGTGAGCAAGAATATAAAACACAAATGAACATCCACCATGTAAAGAATCTTTACTTTGACTGCCACGCTCAACTCAGTCTTCACATATGAAAGCTGCATGTTCCATGTACAAGTAGCTCTTATACTGATAATGTGTATGTTTTGTTTTCCTGTGGTTTTTATAGGACAGTTTACATCTTTCTGGTTTACTTGTTGTCATAGTAGATTTTCCTGTTGTCTTTGCGATGCTGCACCTGCCTATTCCCCTGTCAGCTTACCAGTGTGCTCTGCAATTTCTTTTTTGTTGTTCGTGTGTGTGTGTGTGTGTGTGTGTGTGTGTGTGTGTGTGTGTGTGTGTGTGTGTGTGTGTATGGTTCCCTGGGTAGAAACATTTTAATTTTCTTCTGCTGTAAATGATCTCTTATGAGCTTCAGTTCCAAGCTTCTAAGAAAATTCCTCCGTGGTATTTTGTACTTGTTATATTCCTCATAAACTGTATGAGGAATGTCACACATGTTCAAAATCAAGTGAAACACTGCCATTGACCAATAATTTGTGTTTTTAGTGAGATCATAGTTAGTGCATAGATCAACTCCAACATTTACTCCCCCTGTAATTTTGCTTTAGAAAGTTTCTATCTCAGGATTCCATTCCTTAGAAATACCTCTAACAATATCTCCATCATGGTACATTGTTTTTTGTTTGTTTGTTTGTTTGTTTTGTTTTGTTTTTTTTTTTAGCTAAGTAACTAATGCTTCCTTTATTTAAGAAAGTATTATTTCAGGTAGAACATAAGCATAGCTCATACTTTAAACATTTTTTAATACCAACATTAGTATGTATAGGATTTCTTTTGTGCTTTAGGGAGAAAGGATCTGGGTTGAAAACCGTGGTCTTCTCTATTGCTTGACCTAACTTCAGACATTCTTAAGAGTTGCTGCTGGTGCGGTGTCAGAATTAATATCGACAAGAAGTAAATTAGTTATAGCCACTTCAGTTATAAGACCTGTTCCCTTCGTGTGTACATTGTTTTTCTTTAGCATATATGAGGCCAATGTTATGTCTTTCTGAAATCCAAATACTGTATTATATAATTCTCTGTTTTAAAATAGCAACATTTCAGGTAGAATTTATCTTTGTTCCTGTTTATAGTACCTATGCTAGTCAACTTGTGCTCTATGAACAAATGTAACATCAATTAGAAAATGGTAAAGCAATGGTCAAATATCACATACACCAATTATAAAAGGTTCATACCAATTAGTGTGGGAGATGGGCAACAAGGCTGTCCACATCACTTGGTTTACTACTACACAAAAAATGAACTGGTGTCTGAGTTGCAGGACAAATTTCTAAATTGAAGGCAAAGTAAGTTTTTGCATCCATAAGGGTGCATTTTGTATGCCATATTTTGAAGATTTTATTTGGCGTATACTCTGAATCTACAGTGACGAAGAAGTGCTGCAAGATATCCATCGGTAGTTGTGTATTCAAATGGCATATGACTTATGTGACAATCACTCAGAGTCTCTTAAGTAATGAATTAATATTAACCAGATTATTAGTATTTTTTTTCTTTCCTGGTGGTTCATTTTACTATGAAAGCTCAGGCAATTTTGAAGGAAACTGAATCTTGAAGGTGCTATTGTTATTCTAAAATCTTTAAGCCTACATTTATCTCTTTTCCATAGTCTTTTATATTCCTTCAATTACCATGAGAATGCCATGCTCAGTACAGCATATCTATGAATGCTTTAAGTTGAGGGAGTGAACTGGCATAATCATTACATGTTTTGTGTATGGCAGTTGGTATATATGCACAATGTCACCCTTATATTTCAGCATTGGTGCATTTTTCAACATCTTGTAGTGTCTCATTGGTTGCAAACAATTTTCAGCGTTGATTGACAGGGCTAACATTTTGCTCAATAGGTGTCAGCCCTAACAAGACACTCACTAGACTTTTAGGCCTAGTTCTAACACTGGAGCTTTCTGTTTGGGTGAATGCTTTGTATTATTTCAATTCTTCAAATATGCCCTCACCTTGCTGTTTTCTTCATCATCTGAGTCAAGAAAGTCTGCATTCCCTGCATCAGTATCAGTTGATTCTTGCTCCACTATAAAGTCACAGGAACTTTGGCTCCCATGGCCAATGTCAGAGGCATCACTGTTTTCATCCAGGCTTGAGTAATCTTATGATTCACTCTGTACCTCCCCCAAAACTTTCACATATGGATTTTTATGTCCCAGTACTCAATTGGACTACTTCTACCAGAAAAAAAGAAAACTTTTTCATACAACAAATCCTAAATGAATGGAAACAGAGCAATAAACATTTTGTGCATAAGCCTCACATGTTGCCACTTTGGGCATCCTGTACAGGTATTGTCGGTCATCTGTTAAGTGGGTAAATGCACAGGTGCATGTTTGGTTATCCCAGAGACAGCTAGTGTGAAACTCACCTATGTCCCACTCTGGTAAAGTACATGTTTAAAGAACACAAGTGTAGCGTGGGTGATGCTCAGGTAAAACACACAAACTATTAATGTTTTGTGGGTAATAATGTGGGTGAAAATCCCAGTTCAATACTTTTACACACATGCATACATTTTATTGTTTGTCCTCCAAACCTGATAGAGCCAAAGACTGTTTCTTGTAACACCAGGAATAGTTACAGCGATGCACAGCCAGCCATAAGTTTTTAAGTTACACATTTACAACAGAATGTGTGCAATGGGGTATTAGAATTCAATGTTATTCTGCTAGGACAGGGATCAACACTACCTCCTACACTTCCTGTCTGGTGTAAATTTTATTGTAAAGAAAACAAACCTGGTGGTTAAATTTGGATAAAATTAGTCATCATATGGTTGTAATGAAAGTATTAGGATGAAGATGCTAAAAGAAAGGGAATCATAGGGGAATCTAGCTGTCTGAGTATGAGATCAGAGGAAGGTTCACCTTGTGAGTCTAATCTTAGCCTCTAAATGAGGTGGGACCCAAGGCCACTGTGCTTTCTAAGCCTGAATGTCATCCCAGTAATTGAAATTTCTATAAGCAGGTATTTATTTAATCACGTGACTAAACCTTAAAACATTTTATATGTGTCTTCTTATTTAAATGTCACAGCAAGCCCATGGAATCATTACTATTCTCTCACTGTTTTCCATATGATAGATCTGAAAACAGTTGTGGCAGGCTTGTTATTCAAAGTCATGGAGTCATAGAGTGGTATATTCAGTACACAAGCTCAGACATTTGATTCCAGATTTCAGTCTCTTCATATCCCTCTAGATGAATGAGTGGAAAATAGAATACAATAGATTATAGTAGTAGACACTACATTTTGTAGATTAAGAATGTTAGTAGTACATAGTTACAGTACATAATGTTCATATCCTTTCCTTTCAGTTGGTTCCTGCACATATTGTATTTCTTTTTATGTGTAAATTTCCCCCGACGTTCTCTCCTACTTTTAAAGTTGTTGCTTCTTAGCTAAGCATGGTAGCACACAGCTGTTAGCCCCAACACTTTGGGAGGCTGAGGCAGGAAAATCCAAAGTTAAACCCAGGTTGGGCATCTTATGAATTTATGAACCCAGTTATGAATAAATAAATAATTGGAATAAAGTAGAGCATATCTCTGTGGAAAGACTTTGAGTTTGATTTCTAAACCAAAAAAATACACTGATAATAATTGTTATCTTTAGAAATTTATATTTGAGTGTTTTAAAAATGCTTTATGCTCTCAGTAAGGTCATTTTTCCATTAGGTATTTGAATATGCAGGTCTCATTTTAATAGCTGTTTTCTACAAATCTCAATTCAGATTTCTATAATATTTTACCAATTCTTTTTTTTCCAGTAATTTTTCACCGGGTATGGAATATGGCACATTTTATGTGTTGAGGAATTGTGCCACATTCTTTTAAAGTTGTTGGAGTTTTACTTTCTTGGATTTGGATTAGTTGTGCATTTCTCTGAAGCTCTGAAGTTTTGTTTTTATTGTGTTGAGGCAGATCAAGTTGTACTTTCATTCAATCCCCTGTTCCGCCAAAATAAAAAATGTACTTTCATTCTAGAACTATACAATACCAACATGTTAAGCTCCTCATTGATTCCACTGAAAGTTTCATGGATTCATCAAGGTCTCTGACTTTCTAGTAATTTACAGTCATCTATAAATACTGGGAATTGTTTCTGCTACAGTGCCCTCCATCCCACGCCATCTGTACAATCAAGGCCTGAGTTATTCCTTTCTGGAAAGTGTTCTTTCCTCATAACCTGGTTTTGCACTATGTGGAATTTCTTCTTCAAGACTGTAGTCTATCTGGTGTCAAATAAACACTTGAAGACAACGCCAAAGCCTATGACTGTCAAGTCTCCTCACATCTTTAGCTATCTGGGGTTACTTTGAGTTTTCATTTTCCCTGGGATATAGCTGGAGATAGATAATCTGGAAACCACTTGAGCCCTGTGTGCATCTGTCTTTCCTCAGACATTACCTCCATCTGCCTGTATTACAATGCCAGAAAATGTTTTCTTTTCATAATTTGGCATATTTTTGGCTGAGTTGAACATCAGAGTAAACAAACCTTTCTCTTTCATGAGCTGAGGTAAACATTGCCTAGTATTATTATTGTTCAAGAGCTAGTATTTTGAAAATTTTTCTAAAGTATAATTCCCTTAGTAGGGTAAAGAGGGACAGTAGTGGTACTGCCCCACCTGAGAGTCTGAACTAGGCCACAAAAGTCTTTTGAAAAGATATACCTAGAGCTTGATTTACAAAACCTTATGATGGGCCTGCCAGATCGCTCAGGGGACCAAAGCACCTGCTTAGGCTGAGCACAGTGGCAGGGGTTCTGTCCTGGTAGGTGGCGCCTGCCCAGCCCCCAGGGCACAGTAAGAAATCAATTGAGACTAGGTGTGGTGGCATGTGCCTGTTATCCCAGTGCTTAGAAGGCTGAAAATGGAAGGATCACTATGAGTCCTATCTATGCAACAAGACCCTGTAGACCTGTACTAAATACATAAAAAAAGCCAAATGAGTTTTCAAATATTAACACTGCATAAGTTTAATAAGTATTCCGTGTTTTACAATGGCAGAAAGGAATGAACGAAATTGTTTAATTAACGAAGCTTTTGTAATAACCCTAATTTAATTTGATATATCTTATTCATAGAGAAATAGGTAATGCCTTTTCTAATAAAATACTCACAATAAAAGAAAAAATTATATACCTGTATATATATTATATGTAATGTAATATAGTTTTTGATGCAGGCTCTCATTTTATAGCTCAGCCTCACCTTGAAATCAGTGCATAGTCCAGACTGGTCTCAAACTCATGGTAGCCATCTTGCCTCAGATTGAGTGTTGCAATTACAGGCATGCACCACCAGCAGGCTCAGCCTATTTTTTCTTCTTCTTCTTCTTTTTTTTTTACTGTATTTACTACAGTGTCTACAGCATCTCACTACAAAAATTTGACTCATAGTGGTCCTCCTGTTTTTCAACCTCCCAAGTGCTGGGATTAGAGGGGTGCGTCACCAAGCTCAGTGTCAATCGCTGTCTCAGCACCCCTTGCCGGTGGGGCCTGCCCACCAGGGATCGAGCCCCAGTCCCTGTGTCTCCCTGGGCAGGTGCAGTAATCTGCTGAGATATCTGGTCTACCCTATTTTTTTAATATTCTTTCATCACGTTCTTTTTTTCTTTCTTTTTTTTTTTGGCTGAACTAAGGATTGAACTTAGGCCTTTGAGCTTCATCACACACTTTCTAGGTGGGGTTTCTCAATTGATCCAAATTATTCTGCAAGATCTTTACTTTTTCTTCTCAGCTCCATATTGGACTTGCTTACTACCACATGACTGTTCTTCTACATGGAGCAAATTGCTTGGTAGAATTGAATTTTGCCTACCATGAACACACCTCCTTTCGTTGGGCATACTCAGTCTCAACAGCCTCCATATAGAGGCTGGAAAACCTGCACCAATGCATAGACATGGAGCACTCTGCTCTCAGTTCCCCTCATGATGGTTAAAGTAAGGCAGCATCTTCCAAAGAAAATCCCAAGAGGACAGGACACTACTATTATAGAAAGTACATGCAATTCCTGAAATAGGAGCTCTGTCTACTTATCCTAGTATTCCGTCTGTGAACCCTTCACTTTTACCTGTTGCTGAACCATGCTATCTAATGTCTTTGTCCTGCTGTCTACCTTGTTGGTGTAAACAAACAGGGGCACAGTCCTCTGAAAGAGGTGTCTCAATAACATGGGCTTTTGGGGACCAAGACTAAAAGAGAGAAAGACATTGTATTTACACCACCTGAAACACAACAGAGGGCCAGCCAGATAGCTCAGCAGACTAAAGCACCTGCTTAGGCATGTGCAGGGAACTGGCATGCAGTGCTGTTCCTGCCCCCAGGGTATGATGAAATGAGATTGAGACTGGCCACAGTGGTGTGGGTCTGTAATCCCAGTGCTTGGGAAGCTGAGAATAGGAGGATCACTACAAGTCTTATCTGTGTAGTGAGACCCTGTAGATCCTATACTAAATACAACAGACATCATGTTACACAGGTGAAAATATAATATCACATTTAGCATTAAACTAAGCTCCAACAGATGTCTGTTTTGTTGCTAATCAAGGGATAAAGTAAAATGTTTAACACTACTCTCTCTACATAATGTATAGGAGCCCCAACCTCCATGCCACGCATCAATGACTTTTTCTCATTAAAAGAAAATTCTCTATTTTTTTATTCACTCATTTGACAAGCATTAACTGAGATTCTACCTAGGGTTATCCAGGAGACTACAAACTTCAAAATGCTTCATAAGCAAATCACAGACTCTGTATTTCAAAATCCCACAACCTAGTATGAAATGCAGGGATGCAAATAATTGTTTACCACAGTGTACGAATATGTGGATTTTGCAGGAGCTGTAAGGAAAGGAAATCAGCCCAAGCCAACTCAAGGGTGGAACGTTGGAGACAGCTCCCCATGAGATCATGTTGGGCCCACATCTAAAGTGGAACAAAATAGAGCTTTCTAAAAAGTGGAACAAGGAATCAGTTATCCAAACAAACGGTCCCATCACTACAAATTGGAAAACTGTCACGTATCTTAGTGGAGCTCAGTGATTAAGTCAGAACTCAGGAAGAGGCCTGGGTAGTCAGATGGGGGCTAAGAATGGGCGAGGACTGGGCTGATTCCACATGAAATTCAATTTTCATTCTTTGAAGTATGCCCATCTAGCAGGTTGCACCTCAGTGTCCAGCACACTAGGGATACCAAGCATTCATTATTTCTTTGTGTGCCTTCTACATTTCACAGGAGTTCCTTTTCCCACCTTCCTTATCCAGTACAGTAGTCAGTGTACACTTGCTGTTGTCCTCTATGTATTGCATGATCTTCTAGGAAAGGAAGAGTTGCTGTTTCTCTTACTCCTAATTGTGTATCCCATAGTGGTCCTAGTGTATGCCATAGGGTGGATACTCAGAGGCTTTCAGGCTAATCAAGTATTAAATTGTATTGTATTGAGATAAATGTAATGATGTGTTCCAATTTGGTGTCTAAACCTTTAGAATTGTTCAATATATTTACAAACTAATAATGAAGACTTCCTTATTCCACTCTTCACTCTATATTTCCTTTTAGTAGGTATACTTATAATATCTGTTCTGTAGTGAATTTGTTTTTAACCAAATCTCATTTTACTCCTACATGCCCATTTCTAACCCCCACCAGAGCGTCTTTTCATTATATCTCTATTCACTCTATTGCTTGCTACATCTTACAATTTAGTGTAATTTGTGAATTGCATTAACATGCTATTTATTCTTTTTGAAATCTCATGTCCTCTGCCTCCCTTCGTGTAGCTTATCATGAAGAACAAAGTGGCACCTACTAATAAATGTGCTAATGCTGTTTAATTTGGAAAGGTTATGAACATAATGGGAGAGAAATAATAGAAGAGGATTGAATAGATTTTGAGAAAAAGCAGAGATATTATAATATATGATTCCTCATAGAAAAATATGCTGGAGAAAAATGGATACAATAAATGCATATGGAAGGTGTAAAGTAATTGGGAAATAGTCATTTAGATGACAATAATAGAAATATTAATAGGTAATGAAGAAAATACATTAATAAAAATAATAGCATATATGCTAGAAGACTACAGTATTTGAGCTAAAGGCCACTCTAGAAATTATTAAATATTTCTTTTTATATACATGAGGAGAAAAAGCCTTAGGAACTTAACTAAAGATATAACACAAATGGATATGCAGCAAAGCCTAGAAGTCAGGCTTCTGTTTCTACTAATTAATTATTATTTCCTCTATAGCACTAGGCCTTTCCTCATGGGCAGCCTATAGGTTGTGAATGATTGACACAGAGATCTGTTTGATTTGTATAAATCACTTGCTAAAATGGAATGAAGAGTTCTCAGTGTGCTTGTCTAGCCCACTGGATAATCTGAGGCTCTGTGCAGAGAAGTGGCAGGGAAGGACCTGTTTCTAGATTGTGGAATGTCAGATCCAAAGCTCATATTTCTCATCCTAACATGTGTATTATTGTAAATATGCTACTCTGAGCTCACTACATAATGAACACCAAGTTCTACTGATGGGAGCATGATGACTAACTAACCCAGCCAAAATCTAAAGAAAAGTAGCCGGGCATAGTGGCGCATGCCTGTAATCCCAGCCCTCGGGAGGCTGAGGCAGGAGGATTGTTGAGTTCGAGACCAACCTGAGCTACAAAGTGAGCTTAAGGCCAGCCTGAACTGCATAGTGAGACTCTGTCTCAAAAGACAAAAAATAAAATAAAATAAAATAAAATAAAGAAAGAAAAGCAATTAGTGCTGAGATGACAGAAGAGTGAATCTGAGAGATTTATCATTGACTGCAACCTCGAGGTATATAGGCATTATCAACAAGTTCATATAACTGAGGCCTATAATTCGGTTATAAAGCTTCTGGTTCACACTTAGTGTGTTGTTGAGACCACCAACTGATTTGAAGACTGAAATAACTCTAAGTCTTCATTTAGAGAAGCTTCCTTGTCATATTTGCAATTCTCTGGGTCCAGATAATAACACTGAAACACACTGCTTCAGAATGGTACTGGAAAGCAGGGTTTGCTCTGTACGACTTGGCTTCTCATATTTCTGTGTAAGCAGCCAATTCTGGGAACCAGAGTACCAGGTCAATAGCACTAGCATATAGATCTGAATTTCTGGAATAGCTACAGAAATAGCTGACAGAAGAGACATTTCCCAAACGAAAATTAAAAAAAAAAAAAGCAGTGTGTGTCAGCACTGTGCAGAAACAATGTTGTTTTGGAATACCCATTTCAGAATGGAAATAAGTGCTTTGTTATATTTGTTATAGCACTTTATAAAAATGTGCACAGAATGCAAATTTAACAATATCTATGTTTGCAAAACATTATACAAATACGAGGATGTGTTTGTAAAACACATAGTACAGATATGAAGACAGCTGAAACAAACAACATGTGCTGTCAGCATATTATTGTCTCTAATCCTGGAAGTATATAAATTCTAATTCATCCCCTCCCCCACAAACTCTGAAGATATTTATGGATCTATCTATGAATTTCTTGTACTTACTTAAAATTTTGCAAAGTATTTAAAGAGGAAAGTACTTGTCATTTCTCCTAAAGAACTACCCTGAAGTTCTTCTCCAATTTTCCACTGTCTTTAGTATAAACGTTCATTTTCTGAGTCTATCTACTTTAACCAGCAAAGGGTTGTTGTATAATTTGTGAATGTATAAAGGTTTTTTAGTATAAGAATTTATCAAATTATTCAAACATAAGGATGCATTAATCTTATTTCAATAAGGAATCATTATTCCTGGTTTATGATATTTTGGATGAGAAATAGAATTAGCAACTTTCAAGCAATGTCAATGCCTTAAATGAGGTTGGTGATAAGGTCATATTGCTTCTAGAACAAGTAGGCTCCAAGCCTAAAGTTTCACACAGCTAATAAGCATTAGTAATGTTACCCATGAATACGTAAGGAGATACTGGTCTCAAGATTACAGATAAAGATTTCAAAAAGTAAAAAGTGGGTTTATATTTGCAGGAAAGGAGGAACCCTAACGGTGTAAATTATGGAAGGATAAGTGTGTCTGAGTACAAAAGTACAAACCTTTAACATGTGTGAACCATAGCCATCAACAGAAAGAGCATGATTTCTAGCACTGACTTCAATTACAGAGCCCAGTGACTACGCAATGCCCTGGAGTTCAAGGAGAATAGCTACAAAGGGGTCAGGATAGATTTATCCTAGGAGAAATGCAAAGCATCCTTGGGGAGATGACTCAAGAACTACAGTGGAGATATTAATACTCACCACAAAGCAGTATGAATAGAAGGTGAAGCCAGTGCCAGTATGCAGGGTTCCCATCACAGCAATGTGGCACCTAGGAGATGGGCAGCCTGGGCTCTGGCTTGGGTGTGCTTCCCAAAGGCACATACTCTAATATGCGAAGGGCTGGCTGCTCAGTACCTGAAGAGTAGGAAAAGGAGAATGATGTTCCCTCCTCAAGAGGTCCATGTTCTGTTTCCTGGAACCTGTGAATAAGTGATGTTATTCTATGGGGTATGATCAAATTATGTTATTTGTCTAAATCAAAAAAAGTCATGGGAAAAGCCTCAGTAGTATTATTAAACCTCAAAAGATTGCCTCTTGATTCAAACATACTTACTTTTGTCACTTTGTGAAGCAGGTCTGAGAGCAGCTCTTCTATGAGTGTCTTACTTGTGCAGCTATGGCAGCCTGGATGTCCTGAACAGATTGAGAAGATTTGCTTTTCATGATCATTTTGGGTTTAGGGAAGAGGCAGAAGTTGCATGGTGCCAGAGCTGATGAATATGGTGGATGCCAATGCATAACAAGGTTTTTGTGAGTCTGCCTTTCTTTCGGTGGCACCTGGTCATCTCCTATAAATATATTCTCTATAGAAGACTTATATACTTGCTTAAGGAAGTAACAGAATGACATAAGTATATTTAAAGGAAGGGGGAGTATTTTGAGGATGACTAATGACAATGTCTTTTTTTTGTCTTTTTGAGACAGGGTCTCACTATGCAGTTCAGGCTAGTCTTAAGCTCATTTTGTAGCTCAGGCTGGTCTTGAACTCACAACAATCATCCTGCCTCAGCCTCCCAAGTGCTGGGATTAGAGACATGTGCCACCACGACCTGCTGACAATATGTCGTTTATTGTATTTTTTAAATAAATGTCATCATGCATGTGACTCCTCACAACACACAATGGGCTTTGCATATGTGATTAAGTGAAGGATTCTGACATCAGAAGATTTTCCCAGATGTCCCTAGATTGCGAGCAGTATCATTAAAGATGTGCTTACATATGAACTTTATATTTCCTATGTGGTCAGTGAAGTCCTCTCAGGTGTAGAGTTCAAGCACATAAGTTAGTTGAATGTCAGTGGAGTGCCCACTTTTGGCAGGTATAGACAAAGGAAGGGTTGTAGAAAGAAAAAATCATGATGTGTGCGTATAGACAATACAGTTGGGATAGATAATGCTGTGCTTCTACATAATTCTATGAGAGGCAAGATCTGCACTAATGGTGGCTGGACAGGATATTATGTTGGCTTCTAGTACTATGGTCATCCACTAGGAAAATAATTATTGAATTTTTGATATAATTCAGGTATAAAAAAATAAGATAAGTAAGCAGCTACACTCTTAATTCACTGATAAGCGATATCTGCTAAAATAATATCTGTAAATATAATATCATGTATGTCCCTTGTACAATACCAAAACGCTATTGAAAACAGTTTGCAATGTATTAATTTATCGAATCTGTATTGTTAAGGTGTCTTGAAACTGTCTGATTGACATTTGTACTTCAATAAAATAAAAAAAAAAAAATGATGTGCTGACATGGAGAGGTAGCGAAAGTCAGTGTCACACTGGCTACTTGTTGACAGAGGAAAGTGGGTTGGAGCTGTGCAGCCAGGAGCTAAGGAAAGCGAAAAGCCCCTGCGACATGGGAAAAGCACTATCCAGTCTACTTCTTGGTCATCTGTGAGGAATATAGCTTGCCAAAAGCCCAATTTTAACCCCTAAGAGCCATTTCCACTTCTTTCCAATACTGAAAGATAATAAATAGCAGTTAGTGTGAGCTATTAAATTTATAAATGCTTATAGCTGGAAGGGGAAACCTATACAGGGAAATCAGTGCAGCTTAGGATTTTCTTAGTCTGGACATGGCTCTGGTCAGGCATTTCACAGATCTGCAGAGAAACAGTAAGAGCTTGAAAAAGGAAGTGAGCATAAGGATGCGCAACAATCATTTCTTACAGAGTCAACCTTGAGGGATACAATGGAAACCCAGCCTGTGTTTATTGTCCCCTTAGGTTCCCATTTTCTGAAGAATCTTATTCTGTCCATGCATAAAAAAGTTTCCAATCTTCCAAATAATAAAAATAGTTAGATTTAGATATAGATAGAATAGTTTCTTCTATTTGCAAATCCAAAGAAAAAGAGTTGTCATCAAATAGGATGTTTGTAAAATTTAGAAGTCCCTTAAAATATTTCATTGCATACACAAACTGTCCCTTTTATTAACGAAGCTCACTGGCTTATTTTAATTATACATAATGATCACAATAATAGGCAGTTTGTACCTGTACATGGTATACCTTGCCTCTTCTTCTCCTAACCTCCTTGAAATCCCTCTTCCTTAATTACAAAAGGATTTTCCTTTTTATTTATTTATTTATTTATTTATTTTTTGTATTTAGTATAGGGTTGATAGGGTCTCACTATGCATATCAGACTTGTAGTAATCCTGTTTTCAACCTCCCAAGAGCTTGGATTATAGATGCGCACCACTACACCCAGTCTCTTTTTTTTTCCTCCATTTTTCTCCCTTTTTTCATTCATTTTAATCTTCCTTCTCCTTCTTCTTCTTGCCTCCCTATATCTCCTTTCCATTTAATCCTTTGTATTTCACAACATCTATTATACAGTTTGATCTTTTTTTACACATTAGGCTTTCACTCCAGAGAAACAAAGTGCTATTTACATGTATGTCTGGTTTACTCCACTTAGGAATATGATTTCAGGGTGCATCCATTTCCCTAGACATGACTCAAATTTATCCTTTCTAAGGCTAAGCAGTATTTTATTGAATAAAAAAAATCCCATATCTTCATCCATTTATGTATTGATGGGCCTTTGGCCTGGTTCCAATATTTTGCTATTACAACCTGTGTTAGTATAACCCTGGGTGTGTATATATCTCTATGGTACAATGCTTTTAATTATTTCAGGAAGAAACCAAGAAGAAAAATACTGGGTCAAATGGAACCTCTAGTGTTAGTTTTTTGAAGAATCTCCAAACTGATACAGATGGAAACATTAAATTAGTTGGAAAATACAATAGGTAGAACTCTTGAAGACACAATTATGGACAAAAGCCCAGTCACATGGGAAATTTTATAAAGAATTAAAATTGGTATCCCATTCAAAAGTATTTGCACAGAAAAATAAATTGTCATGAAGAGACAGTGCACAGATTGTGAAATAATTGTCTAACTATTCTTCAGACAAAGGATTAATTTCTAGAATATAAAAAGAATTGAAAATCTTAGACTTCTTCAAAATTTAAGTGCATAATGAAAATGAGTATGTGAGATGAATAGGTACTTCTTAGATGAAGAAGTAGAAATGAAAAATAAATATATGAAAAAAAATTAAACACTCAATTCCCCCTCCTTGAAATCCCTCTTCCTTTTATCTCTTGTTGAAGAGATACAATTTAAACGAATGTTGATCTTCCATCTCAGAAAGAATGGCTATCATCAAGAAGTATCATCCAACAAATACTTGAATGGATTAAAGCACTTGCTTAGGTAGACACAGCAGCCTGGGTTTAATCCCCAGCATGCTGTGCTGGCCCCACCGAGGAAGGCACACTGAGAGGGCGACTGAGATTGGGCATGGTATCGCTCGCCTGTAATCCCAGCTCCTGGAAGGCTGAACAAAAGTGGATGACTATGAGTCTGATATACCTAGTGAGGCCCTGTAGACACTATAGACACTATCCTAACTAAAATACAATAAATAAATATGTAAATAGATAAATATCAGCAAATAATAAACCAAAGTGTCGAGGGCAGTGATGGTAAACCTGTGGCACACGTGCCACAGCAGGATGTTTGTTATCTTTGGAAGCTTTTAAAAGTTCTCCATCTCTAGTCTGGGGACACTATATAGTCCCCAGGACAGTACTGATGGCACTTCCTGCAAGAAGGCCATTCCCCCTAGGTTTCCATCATGAGCTCCTTAGCTTGGAAAACTGCTTCATAGGAAACCAAAGCTCCATTTAATGAACTATTCTGACACTTCAAATATAGGGCATAGTAGTTTGTAGCCAACGCTAAAAAAAATTGTTTCTTTTGTACTCCATAATTTTTACTTCTTAGAAAGCCATTTCAACCTACAGAAATTGATATCACTGTCATATCTATGTTACTCATTCACATATAAGAAAAGTATCAAGACATCTGACCAGACATTCAGACATCCCTGGAGCCTCGAGCCCTGCCCTGTTGATATATTTCTCACTTGATTTGACCAAGAATATGTGAAAGACACAGAGTCTGTGTGGGTTGAGCATTTTGTAATACATCTGTCTGTGCATTGCTGAAGGATTCCTACAGTTATGGTTTGAGACTATACATCTCCCCAGAGCCTCATGAGGTCTTAAATGGGGATTTTAAGAGATGGCTCAATCTATAGAATGTGATACTTGGATTAAGAGCTTGTTTAATAATTGAATAATTTAAATCAGTACAATGATTAGCTTGATATTGCTTTAATCCCAGTTGCTGTATACAATATAAGGGACAGAAAGGAGCTGCGCTTTTCCCTTGCTTGCTTTTACTGTCTTCTGCATGCCATGAACTATTTCTCTTCTGCCAGCTCTTCTGATAGTCCACCCTGCATTGGAGTCAGCTGATTATGAACTGAAACTTCCACAAATTGTCAGCTAAGCAATATTTGCCGCCCCTTAATTTCTGGGGTTGTGTATTTGTCTCGGCCATGAGAAAAGTAACTGAGACATCTTTCCGTTTTTCTTTTTGAAACATTTCTACTGTTGAGACATCTGTCGTGTAATAAATCACATGAAAGATAGTGGAAGCATATCTCAAGTTCTAACAAGGTCAATTACTTCACTCCAATAGTTTCTATTATATAATATCAAGGAAACAAAGATATTAACAAGGTTTTAAAGAAGAATGCTTACAGTAGCATAATTTATAAGTATAACAATAGTGAAAATCACAAAAATTTCTTTAAAAGTTAGATAATTTTATAAGCAATGATGTTCCCATAATAATAAAATAGTCATTAAAATAAATTTGTTTTTAATTCATAATATTTGCAAATCCATTTAATATAAATAAAAATCAAGATAAAATTGTGTTCGTTATATGGCTCCAATTTTATAAGGTTATATATTTATGACTCAAAACATTATTGTGATAATCTAGGTTAGTTTTCAATGTGTTGTTTATAATTTTCCTTATTTTATAAATTAATTGCATTTGAAACATACCGAGGTCATTTAATCTGTATGTTTAAGCTAGGAAAAAATTTTGCAAACACTGCTTTCCTCAGACTTCGTTTACAATCAGTTCAAAGACTGCATACTTTTAATCCTTTGTTATATATTGATTTTCATATTTAACCCCCAAATCAGATTTTCAAACCCTAATTACTCTAGGCCAAATGATAATAGCAAAACACAAACCGCACAGGCCCCAAATTTTCTGATCAAGGAGATTATGCAGCCACAGAGGAATGCAAGTGATGATCTATAGTGTGCCTAAGGAGAGTTGCATGGGGAAAAAAACTCTCTCAGGCTCTCACAGAGAGAAAATTGGTCAAGCAATGGCCATGACTCATCCAATGGCTGACACTGACAAAGGATCTATAAAGTGAGGTACTGGGTTACAGGATAAACCCTGAGGGGACTTGACTGACATCATCAGACACAAACATTACATTTTTTGATATATAGGTCTCGCTTTATCTTGGTTTTAACCATCCAGCAGAAAAGTATAAAAATGAGGTATATAAAATAAGGCCATAATAATAAGCTGAGCTATAAATGGATCTAGTCAACAACTTCTTCAGATAACCCACTATTATCGTGGACTGCTGGACTGTGTTTGATTATTTCACTGAGTTCAGGCACCTATAATAACTGAATGACAATGGAATGCCTATCTTTGACAGGACTAAAGAAAAAATTGGGATACAAAGAAAGAGCCATTCTGTGTTTGCATAAACAGTACAGTTAGGATAAATATGCAGTACTTCTGCATAATTCTATGAGAAGAAAGATTTACACTAATAGCGTTTGGACAGGACATTCTGTCAGCTTCTTGTACTCTGGACAACCACTAGGAAGATAACAAGGTAGAAAGTATTAATTATTGAAACTGTACTATAATTCAGCTTTAAAAAAATAAGATAAGTATATAGCTACATTCTCTTAATTCATTGATTAGAGCAATCTGCTTTAATAGTGTTTGTAAGTAGAATATCATATATGTACCTTGTACAAAAGAAAACCACTATAAAAACAATATGCAATGTATTAATTATTGAAATAATAAACTGCACAGTATAAATCACAAATTTAAAATCCTCTAATATGAATTGGTACATTAAAATATTTTGTTGTATTTGACCTATATTATCTGAATCCTATGAAGGTCATAGTTCTATGTTTGACCACTCCCCTGTGAAATTGTCCAACTTTCTTAGCTTCAACCCATATGTCAATGCATACAATAACCACACAATATTTAGTTTCTCATGGCCTTCTTAACATGGAGACCATAATTTTAAATCCAATCCTCAAAGATTTTCTGATCTTCTGAATTAGTGCCACCCTCTCTTTGATGCTCAGTCTGTAAAATTTTCTGTCATTATGTGCACATAGCACAATTCTGTCTAAAGAACATTGAGTGATATTTTTGGCAAGTCTGCTCTTTGGCACTATGAGCTCCATAAATATCTTGTTCAAATTATAAAATAATTTTATTCTGCGAATCAAATTATAATTTGTACAGAAGTCAGGTTCTCTTGCAAGGGGAGTTTTCAATTAATGTACAATCTCTAATAATAAATTAACAATTGGTCTAATAAATTCAGAGGAATTCATAGAAGCTAAAAGAACAATAAATAATGCATTTGTCCATGTTTGGTTCATACATGTCATAAGTTTTTTTTGAATCCTTTATCTGTTTTATCTATCACTCTTTCAAATGCCGTCTGATTCTGGATTTTTAAGAGCTGTATGTAATTAATAGCAAGTGTGAACATGTCTTCAGTTTAGCATGTGAGTTCATGTTTCTACACAGAGTTCTGCTCCGAATTCTTCATCCATGTGCCCAAGAAGAATCTGATCATCCTTATTCATTTCCTCAGGATTTTCCTCCATTCTGCATACCCAGACCATGTAATTAATGGCAAGTGTGAACATGTCTTTAGTTTAGCATGTGAGTTCATGTTTCTATACAGAGTTCTGCTCCGAATTCTTCATCCATGTGCCCAAGAAGAATCTGATCATCCTTATTCATTTCCTCAGGATATTCCTCCATTCTGCACACCCAGACCAGTTTCACTTCTAATTTCTCTGTATTGGAAACTCTTTTGATCCTTGGTCTGTCTTTTGTATTTTTATTTCTTCTCCATGAACTATTTCTCCCATCTTCCATTTTAACTCTCACTGCATATCCTCCTCATGAGTAATTACACAGCCCTACTTCCTATCTTTCCCTGTGCTGTACACTCACAACTGGATCCAAAGTCCAGGTATTAATTTCTATGTCAGTGACTGTTTTGCACAGATTTGCCTCTTTTTCCATATGTTGATTAATGACTTACTCACAGGTGGAATATCTACCTAGAATTCTATTTCCAGTGGTTGCACTTTGAATGTTGTACAAAATTATATAGTATTATCATTATTTTTTTTCATGAAGTTACCTTTCTTTTTGTAGACCCTGTAACAGACATTTGCTATCATATATATGGTAATAATTGCACAATCTTTTTAGTTTTTGTATTTGGGACAGGGTGTACAGGGTCTCATGCATAGATCAGACTCATAGTGATCCTCCTGTTTACAGCCTCCTAAGTGCAGGGATTATAGGTGCTTGCCATTATGTCCAGACTCAATCACCGTGTAAGCACACCCCAAGGGTAGAGCTAGCAAGGCAGGCCTGAAGATCAAACTCCTGGCCCCTCTGTCTGCCTAAGCAAGCACTTTAATCAGCTGAGCATTTTGGCTGGCACTTTACACAATCTTTTTTTTAATAAAGTTGGAAGTTTAGTCTCTGGAAGTTATAGGGAAAGTCTTGAGTTATGTCAATATCAAGTGTATATCAAAGGTATGGTTTGCTAGTGCTCAGCTATTTCATCCAGCATTTCATAATCTAGGACAGGTAGATAGTTTCATCGCATGTGCTGATAATATGTACATTAAGCTTACAAAATAGGTTTCCATGTAGCGTAGTTGTTTGAAAATGCCTAGAAAATGAGATTCCTTTTTTGCACTGAAAGAAATATTGATGTGAGTTAAATGGCCAGCCTTGCAAAACATGTACTTAAGGATTAGAAGAATGAGGACAATAAAAGGCAAACTAAAATTTTCCTTTACCTAATTGAGGCATCTCTAATTCAACAGCATGACTATTTTGTCTTAATAGTACTATCCAGGGTGGTATTTTCATCCTCTTGCTAAAAATTGATTAGAGGAGCTCTTTGTAAAATTTATGATGACTAGAAAAATATGGGTTAGTTTAATTTCATCAGTTCAGAAAATATGATCTTCTTTCCTAATGGAGTGGAACTTAAAAAGAGGAAATGGAAGACCAAAATTGTTGCCCTAATTAGAGACCTGGCCAAGAAGCTAGAGTTATGGTTACTTAAGTTCCATTTTCATGGAAGTCTGATCAAAAGAAGATTCAATGTTATTAATTGTCTAGAAGAGGTATAGTTTATTAAAAAACAAACACAAGATAGACTGAGAGTACTTTGACTTCAGATTTGGTACTGTTTTTTTTTTTCCTCCTATCAATAATAGACAGAGAGCAACTTAGCACTCTGCACTAATCATAGCAAAAGTGTCTTTTCTTCTCTCATAGCAAAGAAGAGGTGAGAGATCTGTTGGAATCTCAAAGTTAGGAATAACCTCAGTTTATCTGATTTATAGATAAGCTTCCATTCTCACTCATTAGATAGTCGATTCTCTCTGAAAGTATTTTAAATAGTAGAGAGCCGGACTTTTATGGTTTTCCTTGTAACAAATACTTAGAAGTGTAATTCTGATATCTACACAAATAAATATTTAAAAAGTAGAACATGAAGCACAAAGCACAGTAATATTTTTTAAGAATTACATTTCCTTGTTAATATTTGATAGAGTTTTATAAAATAGGTAAAATTCGCTTTGAAATTTGAAGAAAAAAGGATAGCTAACAAAGTCATTACAGCTTCTCAAACAGTGGGAGGATTTGAAGAAGCGGAACAGCATTTCATAAATCCTTGATGGGAGAAAGGACCGTACAGAACTCAATTTTTATAGTGGAGATAGCCTTTCCTTCTGAGATGCAGAATCATTTTCTTTTTATTTTTTATAATTTTAAATGCCTTTTATTTCAGTATGTTGAAGTAACAAATTTATGATTTGTACATTTGCTTCTAGAGAGCACAGTATGGTCCACCATCTATTATAGTTGTTAAATGCCACAGTTACATAAGAAATAATGGCTGCTTTTCTCATTGCTATGTGAAATAGATATCAATATGTTCATGCCCCCCATGGTCTTCATCTCATCCTCTTTGAGTGATTAAATCAATAACTAAGTAGTAAAGGTATAAACTCAATATAGTAAACAGATAAAGCAGAGGTGTCCAGGCAAGAAATAGTGTTGTGCTGTCATTACCCAGTAACATATTCTAGGTATTGATCCAGCTTAACTCAGTACTGTCCACGTAGTATGTGTGGCATGGCTTGTACTGCGGTCCCATTCATCACAGTGCAGAGGTTCTGAGACTTGAGCAGCATGCTTGATATCTTTAACATGTTCTCCAGCAATCAGAAGACTGCATGAGACTACATTTGAGGAGCGCACATCGCAGGGCATGTCCGGAAGAAGCCCGAGCCAGTCTATAAGGCTTATTGCTAATATAATTGCAAGTATTTTTGTATTATATAACCCGGCTGTTATATACCTTTCTGACATTACTTGTTCTAAACGGTGTGTTAAGCATACTCCTTCATGACAGGTATTGGAATTTCAGAAAAAAAAAAAAAAAGTCTCTAAATAATCCTCTGTTCTTTGAGAGTCTTTTACATATATCCAAGGTGGTCCTTACAACAACTAATGAAGCAGGTGATAATCCCTATCCATGTTCTAAGACAGGTTTTATTGAGTGAGGGGATGTATGTAAACTGGAAAAGATTACATAAGCTTTCCAAATTGGAATCAGGCCTCAGTTCTAGGGCTCAACTGAAACATTTCAGAATTTATATTTCTCGCGTACAACTTCTCATGTTCTACTCATCACCTTGAGACCTTGCTACCTATTTTTTTTCACTTGTATTCTTTACATTTTTATGAACATTTTTCTGTAGCACATATTATGGCTCATCAGTTTATATTATTCAATTGTCTATCATTGAAAGTGTAATTAACTGAATTTGGTATTTTAACATTTATGCAGCATCTGCTCTATATCTTCTTATTATCTGAAAGTGTGACAGGAAGCATATAATGGCTGAAAGCATCTTGGCGCTCATTTTTCTTTTTTTTATATATCCTTCCCTCTTTACTTCCATCTCTCATTTTCCTTCCTTTTAAAAATAGTTTTAATAACATACTTAAAAATCATATTTATTGAGTCCATGCATCTCAGCTCCATAATGTGAGCATTTTTCCAATCTTACTTGATAAATATCTTCTGTATCTTACAGATAATTGTTTCCTGTTCTGTTAATTTTTAGGATAACATTTATGCTGTAGCAACGCAATGTTTTCAGCACAGTTATGAATTCATATGTCAAACATTTATTTGTAGCTGAATATATATTTGTCTTAATTATAAGAAAAGACAAACTCGAGTCTTTTATAGGTAAATGTGTGCAACTAGACAACATAGTGAAGTGAATCAGACCCACGTGTGCAAGCATCAGATTGTTTCCCTAGTGTAAGAAACTGAAAGAGTAAATAAAATCTGAAAGGAACAATGGATAGTGTGAAAGGAAAAGGCACTGCTCAACAGGAAACAAACCAACTGGCATGGGGGAAAGGAAAAAAGAAAGAAAAAAGTAAAAAAAAAAATATATATATATATGTGTGTATATATATATATATATATATATTCACAAGATCATAGTGAAGATAAATAAACTACTAATTTCTATTAGCTTATTGAAAGGGACCATTAATGCTTAATTGGTGGATCAATTTGCATGCCTATATCTGGTAACCTGAACAACTACTTTGCTGATAACAATATGTAATATAACATTCATTGCTAATTTTCTATCATCTTGTTTTGAAACTGTATCATTTTTATCACTTTTAAGCAAATTTTACTCTTTTTAAAATAAAAAATATAGTATTTGTTGTGGTTCAGGGCATTATAGGAAATATTATTTTACCCTTTTCCTATTAATTTATTTGTTTATTGTATTCACTATAGGGCCAACAGGTTCTGGCTACACAGCTCGGATTCGTGGTAATCCTCCTGTTTTCAGCCTCTTCGTATATCTGTGATTACAGGTATTTGTCACCATACTCAGTCTTAGTCCCCATCTCAGCGTGTGTCAGGGGCATGGCTAGCATAGCATTCTAAGGATGGAACTTCGGTCCCTATATCTGTCCTTTTCCTTTTGAAATACACAAAAATTGTGGTAAAAACTTTAAACCAAATCATCACCAAATTTTTTAGTGTAGACTACAGTATTGTTGTTATATATAAGCACAATGGAATACAGCAGGTCTCTCAAATTTATTAATTTCACATAACTGAAGCTACATAATTGAATAGCTGCTACCTTTATATGTTGTCCTTGGGTTCTGAAAATCACCATTCTATCCTCTGTTAAAGTGACGCTGATGGCTTTTAAAGTCTCACAAAAGTGCAATCATGCAGTATTGTTTGTCTTTTTCTGACTCAGTTTACTGACTGAAAGATCTTCATGGCTTTTCCGCTTTATCCCTATGGCAGGATTCCTTTCCTTTTGAAGCTGAATAATACGTTGCCACTGATGTGTGTAACAAATTTTCCGTGCCTATTCATCTATTGAGAGACAGCTGGACTCTTCTAACATGTGCCATGGGTATTCCATAAAGAGAAGAACTATCAACAGGCACTGTGAAAAAATCAGTACACTGTGGGTGGAATGTATTGTGACAATTCTAGGGTGCGTCAGAAATTAAGAGTAGTACATCCAGCTTCTATGTATTTATCCAAAATCATTCAAGTGAAGTTCTGCTGGGCATGTTTGTATTCCTATGTTCACAGGAGTATTGTTCATAATAACCAGTTTGTATAAGGAGGCAATAGTTTTTGGAGCTCAAATCATATTTGAAGACACCGAAAGGTCATTCTATTTGACTTCTATGTTTTTCTTCTGGAATATGTTGGCCTGCGAGGAACATTGCACAGCCTCATAGCCATAGAGAGTGATTTGTGGTAGACAAGATACTGAGGCAAGATGCTGAGGCAATGCAGAAGAAGGTGCTAGCAAATACTGGGTGGCAGACCCCCAGTGACGATGCGGAGAACTGCCTACAGTAGGAATAAGTTCCAAGGAATTCAGCTTTCAGGCCTCAATTAAAGAGAGCAAAATGCCATATAACTAGTTCTGAAAACAGTCTAAAGACAGCAGTGTGTAGAAAAGGTGCATCAAGACAAACAACACAGAGCTTACAACACAGACCAAAGTGTGGGGTTCTACACAGCTTCTTAAAAAGAGGAGAAAGGACAGAGTTTTTTTTTGCTACAGGCTCTTACTATGCAGCTTGGATTCATAGTGATCCTCATGTTTCAGCCTCCCCAGGGATAGGATTGCAGGGCTTCACTACCATGTCTGGTTTTGGGGCGGGCACAGCATGCCCAGGATTCCAGGGCCGACATGGGATGCAGTATTAGGGATCAAACTCAGGACCTTGTACTTGCTAGGCAGGTGTTTAGGCTACAGAGCCATCTCCCTATCCTAAGGGAATAAATTTTAGTGGAGAAAACATAGGTCATTACACTTCAACCAGGTCATTACACTTAACATGAACAACAATGTCTTGTTTACTGTATGACTCTTTTATGTTAAAAGTTTTAATTAACAGGTAATCACTACTCATATTTATGTGGTACGGTAAATTTATCATGCTTTTTGTGTGTATTAGACACTTTTAAAACCTTCTTTAGTTTTGAAATAAACAATTGTTGTCAACCATAGCTATCTTACTGTGCTATAAAATATCAGAAAATATTGTTCTTACTTAATTCCATCACAATACTCACAAACCATCTTCTGTCTATCCCACCTTCCACACAACTTTCAGCTTTTATTCTATGTTATAAAGTCAAGCCTTAGGTTTCCACAGATACATGAGAAGAGGCAGTATTTATCTTTCTGTGCCTAACTTATTTCACTTGCTACAGTGTCCTTCAGTTTGGTCTATGTTCCTGACAGAATTGCCTTTTCTATGAATGATCCCATTCTGCTGTATGCATATACCACAATTTATGGAACTGGGCATGTGCAACTGGACACAGAGATTGATTCTGTGTGTAGCTGCTAAAGAATGATGCAACATAGCAGAGAGTGCAGGTGTTTTGTTGATGCAGTAATTTTTTTTTCCTTTGCCTATGTATCCTGTATACAGTAGCACATTTTATTGTTACTTGATAAAAATGGCACTATGCTTCCCTGTGTTCAATTATGAGAGCATATAACCATCTAATCCTGAGAAAGTTGCTAGACCAATCTCAGGAGAGAGTTTCTACAAAATACATAAATATAAAGCTCAACAACAATAATACTAAATAATGATTTAATATAAAGCCACACCTGTCAGTAGAGGTCATAGTGATATTTGTGCTATTTACACTTTGTGCTTCTACTTTTCCAAGAATAGAAGCAGTTTGTTCAATATTCCTTTTACCCCAAATCCTTAAGCTCAATATTGTAGGCACAGAGTACAAGCAAATCTGGGATATTCTCCAGCAGATAAGGAGTATCATCAAAACTATCTTATTTGCAAAAAAAAAAAATAGTCTGAATATTCTTTCTTATATAATCAAACACTCACTGGCAACATTTTTAATAGCCTGTATTAGTTGACGTTAAATGCATTTATTATGCAAGTATAAGATGAGACATCTGAAATATTTATGTTTTTCTCTCGTCCAATCTCAACATTTGCAATTTTTGTAGATTGTCAGGGGTGGTGGCTCAACAAATGGTATCAGTAGACTTGAAAGCAATGCGCAAATCTTGAGTTTTCTGTTATTTGACTTTGAGGGGGTGGAATACCAGGAATTGAATGCAGAACCTCACGCTTGCCAGGCAGGCACTGAGCCACTGAGCTAAATCTCTGGGCCTGTCACCTGACTTTAAAAAAGAAGTTTGATATGCAGTATTTCTCTCATATATGAAAATCTCACCTCCAAATAAGTTACATGGTAAAATTTCTTTATGGAATGCTTGTACACACTTTATAACCTTAAGTTTTCATTTGTAAATGTGAAAGTATAAAGTAAAATAGTCTTGTTGGAATGTTTCACTGCATTTAAACACCTATAATAATTGAATGACAATAGAACACCCATCTTTGACAGGACTAAACAAAAAAGGGGATACAAAGGAAGAAAAATTCTGTGTTTGTATAAACAGTACAGTTAGGGTAAGTATGCAGTACTCTGGTGTAATTCTATGAGAAGAAAGATTTGCACTAATAGTATTTGGACAGGATATCCTATGCTTCTTGTACTGTGGATGACCACTAGGAAGATAACAATGTAAAAGGTATTAATCATTGAAGCTGTAGTATAATTCAGCTTTTACAAAAAGATTGGTATACAGCTACATTCTCTTAATTCATTGATCAGAGGCATCTGCTCTAATGGTATTTGTACATAGAGTATCATGTATACACCTCGTACAACAAAGAGCCTCTATGAAAACAGTGTGCCGTGTATAAATTGTTGAATCTGTCCTACTAATTTGACATAAAATTATCTCATTGCTACTTGTTCTTTAATAAAAAAAAGTAAAATAGTCTTACCAAAAAAAAAAAAATCAAAGCAAGCCATCCATTTTATTTATTTATTTATTTATTTATTTATTTATTTATTTATTTATTTTTTATTTTATTGAACTACAAATGTCAATCAGACAGTTTCAAGATACCTTAACAATTCAGATTCAATAAATTAATACATTGCAAACTGTTTTCCTAATGTTTTGATATTGTACAAGGTGCATACATGATATTATATTTACAGATATTATTTTAACAGATATCTCTTTTCAGTGAATTAAGAGTGTAGCTGCTTACTTATCTTATTTTTTATACATGAATTATATCAGAAATTCAATAATTATTTTCCTAGTGGATGACTGTAGTACTAGAAGCTGACATAATATCCTGTCCAACCATTAGTGCAGATCTTGCCTCTCATAGAATTATGTAGAAACACAGCGTTATCTATCCCAACTGTACTGTCTATACACACACATCATGATTTTTTCTTTCTACACCCCTTCCTTTGTCTACACCTGTCAAAGGTGGGCACTCCATTGTCATTCAACTAACTTAGGTGCTTGAACTCGACACCACAATCCGACACAGTCCAGCATTCTACAACAATAGTGAGTTATTCAAAGAAATTGTCGACCATAGCCATTTATAGCTCAGCTTAACATTATGGCCCCACGATGTATACTTCAGGAAGGGCAGAGGACACTAGCTCAGCTGCAATGAATGAACTAACAGATACAGCAGCAAAGGAACAACAGCAGAAAGCTATAGAGGAAATAAAACAAGAAGTAATTCACCAAATTAAAAAAGAAATATTTAAATACATAGTATCTGAAATAAAGAATGAATTCCAGAAACATTAGGTGGAAAAACTATGCTCACCCAGAACAAGTGCAGACAGCACTATTGCAGCTGATATATATGAATTAACAGCATATGAAGCAAAGAAACAGCAGCAGAAAGATCATGAGGAACTCAAAACAGAAATAAGTTCTGAAATCAAAAACAGAACTTTTTGAAGTCATAGGATCTGAAATACTGAAACAAGTCCAGAAATATACAGAGAAACTCCAACTTGGAAGAAACACAGCAGAAAAAGAATTAATAACTACCTCTAAAGAAGACATGCACAAAAAAATTGAGGAGATCAGAAATATGATGGATTCCTTGAATGAGCAATACAGAAAAGAAATAGAACACATGAAACACAGTGAAAGAGATATAGAAGAACTAAAAATAGCAATCACGAGTCTACAAAACCATCTGAGTGAAAGCGAAGACAGAGTTTCAGATCTTGAAGATGCCAGAGCAGCTAGTGAAAAGGTGAGAAAGGATCTCTTAAAAACAACGAGAATGCAGGAAAAAATAATCCATCACCTGCAAGATGACGCCAGGATGAACAATGTGAGAATAATTGGTATCAACGAGAATGAAGGAGTCAATACAAATGACATAAAAAGAATTTGGGGAGAAATAATTGCAGAAAACCTCCCAAATATGAGGAAACAATCCAACATTCAGGTCACCAAAGCATACAGAACACCAAATAACCTCAACCCAAGTAGAAACACACCGAGACATATAATAGTTAAGATCGCAGAAATCCAACACAAAAATAATATACTGAAAGCTGCTAGAGAGAAGAAGGAGCTCACA
>PVKA01014217.1:0-52990 GCA_004027165.1 Ctenomys sociabilis
GTACTATTTCATAGAAATCTTCAATGACTTTTTAAATAAGGGTTCATCTAATATATTTTATATAGTCCTGCATAACTATCACTTTGAGAGCTCTTTATTGTTCATCCAGAAACATACTGAAACTTCTCTTCCCTTTTGAATTATGCTTTATTTCCTATATGCTACATCTAGAGGTATTAAAATATTTCAAGTTTGTATAACTAGAAAATATTTTACTTTTAGTTTTCAAAGGTATGTTTGCTAAGTATAAAATTCAAAGAGGATAGATTTTTTTCTTTCAGTCCTTTAATTAATCTAGTTTCTTACATATTTGGTCTTTTTTTTTTTCTTTCTAATGTGGAATAAGATGCTATTTAATTTTGTTTTTCCATAGCTAATATTTTTATGTATATGCTTCAATCATTTTTTTCTTTACAAATTTTGGACAACTTCATTTTTGTGTATCTTGGTATGATTTTATTTAAATTTCTTGTGCAAAAGGTTAATTTTTTTTAGAAATGTGGTATTATAAGTTGAACTAAATTCAGAAATTTTAAATCTTTAAATATTTATTGTCTACTTCTTTCTACTTTGAGAATTCTAATTATGTGAATATAAAAAAAGAAAGGAGCAGTCATGCTTATAATTTTAGTTTTTACTCTGATTTTCTTCCTCTCTTGAATTTCTTATAACTTCTTAGTCATTGTTTTATTTTTAACAAAACCTACACGGTTATATCTGGAAATCTAAAAAACTAATTTGCACATAGCATCATGTAATACAGCAACCATTGTTAGATTCCTATTACTTTGTTTAGTGAAATCTTGTATCATGTACAATGCTGTTTTCTTCTATCATTATTTTGTATTCTTTAAAAATAATAATAAAAAGTACAACATTAAAAAAACATGGTTTATATATCACTAATTAAAAAAAGAATCACTATTCAACAAAGTTTTATTTATACCTCAAAAAAAGTTCTTTCACTTTTACCATGCTTCTCCACAGCCAGTTCTCTACAGAGCAATGAAGTGAATCTTTATGTTAAAGCTAAGTCTGGTCAATCTCCTGTCCAAAAGCTACAATCCATATATATATATATATATATATGTATATTAATCAGCAAGGAAAATAAAATTAAACCTACAATGAGATACTAGTATATAACCACAGAATGATTAAAATTTAAAAAAATTAAATACCAGAAACCCTAACATTGATAAGGATTCAGAAGCTTTGAAACACTGCTAGTGGAGGGGAAAATATGAATCTGGAAAACTGGCAATATCTAATGAAGCTAAATATACACATAACCTATGACCTACAATTGTACTCCTAGGTATATATCCAGGACAAGCATGTACTTAAGTCTACCAAAAGGTGCTCCAGGGTATTCACATAGGGAGCTGGAAGTGTGTTTCAGTACTAGGGTACTTGTTTAGTATGCATAGGTAAAATTCTTTTTTTTTTTTTTTTCTGGAACCAGGGATTGAACTCAGGCCCTTGCACTTGCCAAAGAAGCACTTATTCCACTGAGCCATCTCCCTGACCCTAGGGTACTTGTTTAGTATGAGTAGGGCCCTGATTTATTTCCCAGCTCCACTACTACACCCACACCCACCTCACAGCCACACCCAAGCCAATGGCCATGCATACTAAGTTTATCTATAAATAGTCATATGACAAAATACAAGCAATAAAAAAATGAACTACTGGCACTGAAATGAATGAATCTCTCCAATTAGAAGTTTTATAATGTATGGCTATAAAGTGTTCAAAAGCAAGCAACACTAATCTTCAATCCTGGAAGGCCAGACAGTGGTGACTGGATTTTACCTTTTTTAGGGAGTAAGATGAATGTGGTTAGACTGCCACATTCAATCTGTGAGGGAATCTGTGAGGGGTGTGAGGGAAATATCAAGTATGGGAAAATATTCTATATTGTGAATTAGGTCAAGTGGTTGTTTCAGGAGCATATCGTGGAGGCCATCAAGTCACATATTTTGTGTACATTATAACCTGTAGTCTTACTTTACCTGATGATATCCCAACAAATTTACAGTAGTATCTGCATAGCACACATCAGATATTGTGGTCTGGCTCTCGCTCTGTTGTGCCTCATTCCTTCTGTGCTTGCCACTTAAAGAAGGCTTTAGCTCTCTAGTTTTCCTCTCACATGACATTCTTTCTCCATTACTCCACTTTATTTTATTCATCATCCCTACTGCCATTTGAATGAATATTATTTAACTAATATAATAAAAAGGCATTAACCAATCAAGAGGGATTTCCTCCTCTTGAATGTCAGCTGCATGATAATGCAGATCTTATTTATTTTAACAACTCTATCCCCAGCACCCAGAATAGGCCAACAATATATTTGGGTGTTTATTTTATGTTATTACCTTCAACTATTTATTGAAAGTAGCACTTTTAGGAGAAAATATAGCTATGGTGGTAAATGTTCTACTTGTCAAAATGTTTTCATTTATTTCCTCCACACTGTCTATTAAGTATTCCCTGTAAGTGAAGTGTTAATGTAGCCAGTGTTGTCTGGAGTACAATGAACAAGAATTAAAAATATAAGAGATTCGAGAAGTAAAGCTGGCCTGGTGAAGAGGAGGGGCATGGCTTACCGTGAGGCTGAGAGAGAAGCCTGGGTAGAGATACAGCTGAGTTTATCCATGAGGAAGTGGAAAATTTTGTAAGTTCTTGGTTGATAGCTTCTGTTTCCTCTGAAGCAGGAGACAGGGTCATGTGCTGCACAGGAGAAAGGCAGAGGGAGGTCAGGACACCTGAGATGAGTTCTGTGCTCCTGTGCTCCGTGCTCCAGGCCCTACATCCCTGGGCTGTGGGCCCTGCCTGGCTGCTCCCAAGCCCAAGGCTGCAGTGCAATGCGGTGGCAGCAAGCAATGAGGTGCTGGGGTCCTGTGGGCTATGGATGAGGTGATCATGCAAATGAGGCATCAAGAAGAGAGGTGAAGACTGTGAGAAAGCAACAGAGCAAGAGGCTACAGGGGCACTGAGCTCAAGACGCACAGTGATCCCACAGAGGGACCTACTTTCCAAGCACACATAAAAACATTCCAACCAAAATTTAGGCAATCTGACATGGGCCTTTGGAGGAAGTTATGACTCAGGAGGAAGGTCACATGTTCTAAATGTCTTGTCCAGGAGGAGGAGGCTAGAGACACGGATCAACTATTGACTTTGTTAGGAAAATACAAAACTAAGTCTTTATAACTACAAAATGAGAGCCAGCCATGGTGCTGCACACCTGCCATCCTGGCACTCAGGAGGCTGAGGGAGGAGGATCACTGAGAGTTCAAAGCCAACCTGGGCTTCTAGAGAGTTCAAGGCCAGCCTGAAATACGTAGAATAACCCTGTCTCAAAAATGAAAAAGAAATCTCCCAAATCCTACATGATTAAAAATAAAATGCATAAGTTAAAACTTATTGAAGAAAATGAAAAGGTAAAAAAAATTTGACAGACCAAACAAAAAAAGTGAGAAAAGGAAAACAAGAAAAATCTTCATAAGTAGGAAATATAAAATATTAGAAATAAGTTATCAGATTTTGTCTTAGGTGCAAAAAATAAATGTCTAAACTCATTTTTCCATAATTCTATTGAAGAACAAATAGAAATGAGTCAGTTTCAAATCAAATTAGAAGAACAAATTCAATAACTAATACATTGCATATTGTTTTCATAATGATTTTTTGTCACACAAGGTGCAGACACGATATGCTATTTGCAAACACTATTAGAGGAGAGGCCTCTAATCAATGAATTAAAAGAATGTATCTGTATACTTATCTTTTTTCTTTAAAGCTGAATTATAGTACAGTTTCAATAATTTATACTTTTTACACTGTTATATTCCTAGTAGTTATCCATAGTACAAGAAACAGACAGGATATCCTGTCCAAACGCTATTAGTGCAAATCTTTCTTCTCATAGAATTACACGAAAATACTGTGTATTTATCCTAACTGTTCTGTATATGCGAATACAGAATGAATCCTTCATTGGATCCAATTTTTTTGTTTAGTACTGTCAGAGATGGATATTCTATTGTCATTCAATTATTATAGGTGCTTGAATTCAGTGAAACAATCCAATGCAGTCCAGTAGTTCACAGCAGCAGTGGTTTATCCACAGAAGTTGTTGACTAGAGCAATTTACAGCTCAGCATATTATGGCTTTACTTCATATACCACATTTTTATACTTTGGATGGTTAAAACCAAGATAAAGCAAGACCTATATAACAAGAAATGTAACTTTTGTATCTGATGAGGTCAGTCAAGTCCCCTCAGGGTTTATCCTGTAACCCTGTATCTTACTTTGTAGATTCCTTGTCAGTGTCAGCCATGTGGATGAGTCACAGCAATTGCTTGACCAATTTACTTTCTGTGGAAGCCAGTGAAAAAGTTTTCTCTCCTTGTGACTCTCCTTAGGCACACTCTACATCATCAGTTGCATTCCCCTGTGGCTCCATAATCTCCTTGATCAGAAAATTTGGTCACAACTGAGTTCCATGATGTTACAGTACAGGTTCTCCTATGTCCTGAGTCTTTACTGACCTTGAAAGGCTAGGGACAAAATGTTGGCTGACCTTGCAGCCCTTCCATTTCTCCAAATTTGATCTGAAAACTTAGGTTGTTAACCCTTCAGAAGAGAAGCTTATTGTTACCCTGCAACATATGCAATTCACTTTACCCTAACTATCTGTCTAAATATCAAACATCTTAGGCATAACGTGGAACAGATATTTTCCATCAAGTATTGATGTATCAAATTTTAAGTCCTTACAGAATATGAGGAAAAAATTTAAAAAATAGTACTATGCACATATTATTACACAGAAATTTAGAAATCTAACCATATACAGCGTTATAGTAGTACAATCCTGTAACATTTTTTTACTGTGTCCTTTTTTGTTCATTTAATACCCCCCAAAAAACTTTTACTTGTGAGACAGTATGGTAATAATTGGTATGTCATGACAGGAAATATGTATTTAGCAGACCAGAATGACAGGCATTCCAAGCGTGACCCTGCAATTACACATTGCTCTCTTCAGTGCAGTTGCTTGATTCACAGGTAGCATGTAGATAGTCGTGTTGAGAATCCTACCATTTAACTGCTAGTGTCAGAAACCTTCTAATGTTTCTCAGGATCTTTGCCTTGCCCATATTGTTTGTACAAGTATATGGCTTTGTCCCTGTCCTGTTTCCCAGATTTTCTCCTTACCCTGTCCAAATTGTCCACTCCTCAAGTTCTCGCTTTCCTTTTAGTTGTGTTATACCTTTCTATTTGTACTTCTTCTTTTGATTTCTTATCCTAGGGAGACTATATGATATTTCCACATGTCAGTCTGTTTTATTTCACTTATGAGTATATCTTCGAGTGGCATACACTGAAATATAAATACTTCAAGTTTATCATGCTTGAGGAGTAATACTCCACTATATAAAAATACCACATCTTTTTCAACTATTCCTTAAGATGCTGGGCATCTTGGTTGTTTCCAAGATTTTGCTATCACAAATTGTTCTGTTATAAACATAGATACACATATATCGCTATGATATGATGTTTTCAGTTCCTCCAAGAAAACTCCCATTAGGAGGATAGCCGCTTGAATGGGATTTCCAGTCCTAGTTTTGCGTGGAGTCTCCACACTGATTTCCATAATGGTTGCATCAGTCTACATTCCCACCAGCAGTGGAGAAGGGTTCCTTTTTCCCCACATCCTCTCCAACATTTGTTGTTGGTTGACTTCTTTATGATAGCTATTCATTCTGGAGTGAGATGGTATCTTGGTGTTGTTTTAACTTGCATTTCACAGATGGCTAGCGATGTGGAGCATTTCTTCATATATTTATTTGCTTGTTTAATTTTGCCCTCTGAGAAGTGTGTATTCATCTCAGATGCCCATTTCTGGATTGGGTCTTTAAATTTGAGGGCCCTAATGTATCTTAGTTCTTTATAAATTCTAGAGACCAGACTTTTGCAAGAGTGCTTATTAGTTAAGACTTTTTTGAAATTTGTGTGTTTTTTTCACTTTGTTGATAATTTCTTTTTATGTGTAAAACCTTCTCAAGAAGAGTTGATCCCAGTTGTTAATTCAAGTGTTTCCTGTGCAAATATATATGTGTTCATGAACTCTTTGCCTACCCCTATGTCTTCAAGAGTTCTGCCTACTTTATCTTCCAGGAGATTTAGTGTTTCTGTTTTAATGTTTAGATCTTTAATCCATTTTGACTTTAGCTTAGTGCATGGTGATATAGCTGTGTCAAGTTTTAGTTTTCGGCATGTAGAGAGCCAGTTTTTCCAGCACCATTTGTTAAAGAGGCTATCTTTCTTCCAGTAAGCTTGTTTGACCCCTTCGTCGAAGATCAGATGGCTGAGTGTGATCGTAGATGCCTCTGCATCTTCTGATCTATTCCACTGATCCTCAGGTCTATTTCGTTGCCAGTATCATGCTGTTTTTTCTATCACAGTAGCTTTGTACTATAATTTCAAGTTAGGGATTGTAATGTTTCTTGCCTTGTCTTTGTTGGCCAGAATTGCCTTTGTTATTCTGAGTCTTTTCTGGTTCCAAATAAATTTTTGGAATGATTTCTCTAGGTCTGGGAGGTATGTCGGTGGCAGTTTGATAGGGACTGCATTACATCTCTACAACAATTTTGGGAGTATGGCCATCTTCACGATGTTGGTTCTTCCTATCCAGAAGCAGGGAAAATCTTTCCATTTTTTGAAATCCTCTACAATCTCTTTTCTTAGGGTACTATATTTTCCATGAAAAGATCTTGACTTCCTTGGTTAAGTGAATTCCAAGGTGTTTCATTTGCCATGGTGCTATTGTAAAAGGTATTGTTTCTGTAGGTTCCCTCTCAATGTGTTTGTTATCTGTGTAGAGGAATGCTATTGACTTTTGAGTATTGTCCTTGTATTCTGCTATGCACTAATTTGTGAATCAATTCTAGTAGCTTCTTGGTGGAGTTTTTTGGGTCTTCCAAGTAAACTATCATGTCATTTGTAAATAATGGTAATTTAACTTCTTTACCTATTCTTATTCCTTTTATTTCTCCCTCTTGTCTAATGGCTGTTGCTAATGATTCCAAAACTATATTGAATAGGAGGGGTGATAGAGGACATCCTTGTCTTATACATGATGTAAGAGTAAAAGATTTCAGTTTTTCTCCATTTAGAATTATATTAGCCATTGGGTTGTCATAGATGGCTTTTATCAAATTGAGGTCACAGCCTTCTATTCCCATTTTCTGTAGGACTTTGAACATGAATGAGTTTTGGACTTTGTCAAAAGCTTTTTCTGCATCAATTGAGATGATCATGTAGTTTTTAGTTTTCAGTCCATTAATATATACATACATTTATAAATTTATTAATATTGAAACATCCTTGAATCCCTGGGATGAATCCTACCTACTCATGGTATATGATCTTCTTGATGATTTACTGTATTCTATTTCCTAGGATTTTATTGAAGATTTTTGCATCTATGTTCATGAGGGAGACTGGCCTGTAGTTCTCTTTTTCAGTTGTGTCTCTCCCTGGTTGTGGAATCAGTATAATACTTGCCTCCAGGAATGATTTTGGGAGGACTGCTTCCTTTTCAATTTCATTGAAGTTTGAGGAGTGTAGGGATTTTATCTTCTATAAATTTCTTATAGAATTCAGCTGTGAATCCATCAGAACCTGGAATTCTCTTTGTCAGTAGGCTCTTTATTACATTTCATATTTCATTGTTTGTTTGAGTTACTGAGAGTTGTTATTCCTTCTTGATTCAGTTTTGGTAATTTGCACCTTTTGAGGAATCTGTCTATTTCTTTTGTGTCTTCTATTCTCTGAGCGTAAAGATTCTCAAAGTAGTTATTAAAAATCTTCTGAATTTCCACTAGGTCTGTAGTGATTCCATCCTTTTCATTCTTTATTGCTAGTATTTGAATTTTTTCTTTCTTCTTTTTGATGAGGTTAGCTAGGGGCTTACTGATTTTGTTTAGTCTCTCAAAGAACCAGCTTTTTGATTCACTGATTCTTTGAACTGTTTTTTTTTTTTTTTTTAATCTCATTTAAATTAATTTCTCCTCTAGTCTTTATGATTTCTTTTTGTCTTTGGGCTCTGGGTTTTGCTTGCTCTTCCTTTTCTAGATCTCAGAGCTGCAACATTAGGGTGTTTATTTGTTCCCGTTCTGCTTTCCTAATTGTGAGTTCATAGCTATGATTTTCCCTCTGAGAACTGCTTTCATTGCATCCCGTAAATTCCGATAAGTTGTGGTTGAATTTTCATTGAATTGCAGATATTGTTGAATTTCTTGTTTAATTTCTTCTGTGACCCATTGATTGCTGAGTAGGGTGTTATTTAATTTCCATGAATTTACAAGTTTTTTTCTGTTTTCTTTTGTCATTTATTTCCAGCTTCATTGCACTGTGGTCAGATAATATGCATGGGATAATTTTTGTTTTCTTGTATATACTTGAGCAAGACCCATGGACTAATATGTGGTCTATTTTAGAAAATGACCCTTGTGCAGCTGAAAAAAATGTGTACTCAGCTGTGATTGGGTGGAACACTGTATATGTCTACCAGGTCCATTTGTTCCAAGGTCGGGTTCAGTTCTGCTACTCCTTTGCTAATTTTTTTCTGGTTGACCTATCTTTTTGAGGTAAGGAGGTGTTAAGGTCTCCTGTTAAGATTGTGGTCTTGGATAATAGATTGTTCATGTCCATTAATATTTGTCTTGTATAGTTGGGTTCTCCTAAATATAAATATTTATGAGTGGTATCTCTTTCTCTTGAAGTTTTCCCCTAACCAATATATAGTGGCCTTCTTTGTGTCGTTTGATCTTTCTTGGTTTTAAGTTAAGACTGTCTGAGAACAGAATTGCTACTCCTGTTTTTTTCTGAGGTTCTGGGGCATGTAGTATTTTCTATCCTTTGACTTTAAGCCTATGAATGTTTTTTTGAGTTAAGTGTGTTTCTTATATACAGCATATTATTGGGGTTTTTTTTCCTAATCAGCCGTGCCAGTCTATTTCTCTTAATTGTGAATTGAGTCCATTTACATTGATGGTTATAATTGAAATGTGTTGAGTTATCATTGTCATGATATTTACCTGCTGTTGTTTACTCCTTTTTATCCTGTGTTTAATTGTTTGCCCTACTAGGTGGGTCCATTCTGTTCTCATTTGTGGAGTTCTGGTCATTGTTGTGCCTCTCTAGAACATCTTTCAGTAGCCTGTGTAGGGATGGCTTTGTCATCATGAAATTCTTAAGTTGTTCTTTGTCATTGTAGTATTTCACTTCTTCATCAAACTTGAAAGAGAATTTTGCAGGGAAAAGTAGTCTGGGCTGGAATTTGTTTTTATAGAGGACTTGAAGTACTCTGCTCCATCTTCTGCTTTCCTTCATGGTTTTTGAAGAGAATTTGGCCATAATTCTAATGGGTTTTCCTTTGAATATGATGTACTTCTTTTCTCTAGTAGCTTTCTGTATATTATTCTTGTGCTGGATTTCTGGGATCTTGACTATTGTATGTTTCAGTGTGTTTTCAATTGGTTTGAAGTTATTTGGTGTTCTCTGTGCTTCAGTTACCTGAATGTCAGATTGTTTCCTCATATTTGGGAAGTTTTCTGCTATTACTTCTGCCCATATTGTCTTTATTTGATTTGTATTGACTCCCTCTTTCTCATTGATGCCTGTTAGTTTTACATTGTTCATCTTGGCATCGTCTTGCTGGTGATGAATTATTTTTTTCCTGCACCCTAATTGTTTTTAAGAGATGTTTTCTCACCTTTTCCCTAGCTGCACCAACGTCTTCAAGATCTGAAACTCTGTCTTTGCTTTCACTCAAATGGTTTTGTAGACTCATGATTGAGATTTTAAGTTCTTCTATATGTCTTTGACTCTGCTTCATGAGATCTATTTCTTTCCTGTATTGATTATTCAAGCAATCTGTCGTAGTTCTATTATCTTCTATTTTTTTTATCAATGTCTTCTTTAGAGGTGTCTATTAATTCTTTTACAGCAGAGTTTTTTTGAAATTGGTTTTTCTCCATATATGTCTGCATTTGATTCTTCACTTCAGATGCCATCATTTCAGAGATTTCTTTTTTATTTCAGAAATTGTTTCTGCTCTGAGTTTCTCTTTACATTTCTGATGTTGTTTCTTTCCTTGCAACACTGTTAATTTATACATTTCAGCTGACCTAGTGTACTTGTTCTGGGTGGGCGTTGGGTTTTCCTCATATGTTTCTGCATTAGATTCTTTACTTCAAGTGCTATGTATTCAAAAATTTCTTTTTTATTTCAGGTGCTAATTCTTCTCTGAGTTCTTCTATACCTTTCTGCTATTGTTTCTTTGCTTCCACCTCTGATAATTCATTCATTTCACTTATTATCGGTGGGCTTGGAGCCTGAGATTGCATTTTGCTCCTTGTTTTTGTCATTTGGTATAGCACTGACATCTGCCCTTTGGTGCAGAGCTTTGTTCTGCCCCTCTGGCACAACAGTGAGCCTCTGGGGACCCTCTGTTGTGCCCCGGCTCAGGGATCGCCAGGGAGCTCTGAAGATTTCCCACACACTCACCAGGCTGGGCTGGGTTTTATCAGGCCCAAGAGTCTCAGATGTCCTCATTGGCGCGGTAGGCTTGGGGATGGGAGCTCTGGAGGGTTGCAGGAGTTCTGGGGTGCAATAGAGAGTCTCACTCAGGCAGGAACTTAGTTTTGGTCTGGAGGGGTCCCAATGGCGGCGCATGGGGAATCCTTGGAAGCTGTCCCACCGATGTCCACACTCATTAAAACACAGCGTTCTCAGGTTGGCTTTTTAAAACTCCATTTATACATATTGTTTACAAGTGGGAAAACTCACACAAAATAACAGTAAAGAGGTGGAGAAAAGACATAGCAGGAAATTAGTAAGCAAAGGAAAACTGACTTAGCAAAATTAATATCAGATAAATGGATATTGACATAAAAGTGTTTCTTAAAGCAAAATTTTCATACAGATAATAAAACTCTTTACCATGACAGCGTGACAACCATAAATTTGTCCTTAAAAACAACTTTCATGGATGACACTAAAAACATAATGGAAACTCGTTGACTCAATAACATTTGACATTTGCTTTATAGTGGTGATAGTTATGTTTTCCAGTTTCCTTTGTAGCTATGTTTTTTATGTGTTTGAGCTTCTGCCAAGCACAGATTTGGAAGTTAAATAATATATTGTGGGATGGTAGACACCAGTCCTTATAGTAGAAGAAAGGGTGGTGGAGGTGCTTGTTTTTGCAGAAGTTGTAGAATCCTGGTTCTAGCATTGAGGGAGCCACGTGGCAGGCACAGGGGTTTCCATAGGATGTTGGAGGTTGTTTATCCTGTAGGCATTATCAGGTTGCCAATCCTCCCAAAGCCTCGTGTACTCACTAGGGCCCAGGTAAGTTCTTTGTATTAGGCTCTCCGAGTATGTTCCACATGTATAGTGTGAGATGTGTTGGGCTAGAGATAAGCTGGGGCACTGCCAGTGCTCATGGAATCCTAACTCCTACTGCAGGAAGACTTGTAGGCTCCCAACTGCTGGTACAGGTACAATATAAGCTGAAGTATGAATGGGACTTACCCGGATGGACGCAGAAGGAGTGGGAGGATTTTAGGGAACAAAGGAACAGTATATTCAAAGGGGGACCTAAAGATATAGAATTGGATTAATAACACAGGATCTTGTCCTGTCCAGCAGGTCAGTCAACGCAGGTCACCTAGGGGAGGAGAAGGGACTGACGAAGACAAAGAACAGGTGCGTGAGAAATGGAGACAAGACAGGATTCTGATCAAGTCTCATTTATTCAAAGAAGCAATACAGCTTATATAGCAGAGGGAAGGGAAGTCAACAGCACTAATGACGTAGGTATATTAGGGTAATGCTATAGGCTAACAATACTCAGGTGATCAACTAAAGGAGCACGTGACAGGAAGTCTAACCAAAGGAACACGAGGCAGGAAGTCATGATGCAGCAATTCTACAGGAAGTGTAACTTATATCCATAAAAGGAATAGAAACAAAGGCTTCCGGACTACGGCGCCCTCCACAGGATCTGAAATACTGAGATGGTGACAAAGAAGGCTGTAGTCTATCTGGCACTGCATATGTTAGTTTATATAATGTAGCAGTTGTTGTTTTGTTCGTTTTTTAAAATCTGTTTTGGCAGCTTTTTCTCTGATCATCTGTTTCCTTCTTTCTGCTTCTATACATACATACTCTCTTTGGGGATCTACTTTCCACTCTAAGCAGGTAATCCAACAAGGCTGCCATTCAAGTACCCCTCTTCCCTGGAGACAGCGCAGGCTCTTGTTCCAGGCTGACCTTCCATGGTGGCCATTCCTGTGACCATGGTGATGGGGCTAAGGCTGGCTCCAGAGTCAGTCAGATCTGGGAGTCCTTTCTGGACCTTTACAAAATTGGGGTCTGGCTTACAGAGGCGTTCATTTTCTATCCCATATTCACTCCCACAAAGTTATCCTGTCTGTGGAGAAAAGGGATTAAATAGAGAAAACAATAGTGTGAGAGATGGAAGAGAGAAGAGAGGCAGAGAGAAATAGAAAATGAAGCAGAGTGTTAGTGAGGACAGATCTCAGGATCCAGGCCCCCTTTGCTACAGCTGCTCGGACTCTCATAATTTTATGTCCTGCTGCTCAGAGCCTTATTAAGATATTTGTTTATAATAAAGTTGCATATGCAATTTTTTTTAAAGAGCAGAATATCTTGATAAGGCTCTGAGCAGCAGGACATAAAATTAAGGAAAGAAAGCTCCTGTCCTAGAAAGGAACAGAAGGGGTGCCCAAGCGGTTGCCCCTGCATATGCAATTTGTTTACTCACTTTTAGTCCACATTTGTCTTCCATTACCTCTTCTTCTTCTGTTCACTTTTATTATTTGTGTAATACTCCATTGGATTTAAATGCCTCTAATCATTAGTTTACTCCAAATATATCTAACATTACTACTGAGTATACAGAAGAAGTGTGGAAGGAGGTTTTGGCATAGTGCTTACCAACTCTGGGCAAGGCATAAAAAAGCAAGAAAATATGCAATGTGTCTACGGCTTAGCAAATAATTCATTTTGACTGGAGCAGGAAAAAAGAATAGAAATAGCTACAAAAATAGAATCTCTGTCTCATAGCATGCTAATGGTAGGGTGCCTGGAAATGAGCCCAGATGTGCAAATTTGTGTTAGATTTATGGCCAAAAAATAAGAAACTGACATAGTCAAGACCACACGTGGGAACTTCTGCATGCTGCTCTAAGAGCCCCACATTAGGAGCACTGAGAAGGATTATCATTTTTACAATCTTCTGCATCAGCAATATGAGAGTTCAATATGAAGGAAACTACAGAAAATCATCTGAATGTACTGAAGAAAAATGTGAAAAATTGACCAGGTGAGAAACAGAATTTTATGCACCTGTTAATTCTCAAATTAGAGATTTGGTTTCAGTGTGCGTAGTAGGGATGGTTGGGTGCGGGTGCTTCTTGCTTATTCCTATGCTCCTGAGGGAGATTTTCCTAGTCTCTTGTACCAGTTTACCTCTTGTAAAGTTGCAGCAGGGTCAATTGCCACAGGGCCAATGAGGCAAAGCATTCCTTTGTAAGTGGTATGGAAACAATTGGCTACATAATTGTGAAAGAAACAAGTGGATCCTCAGGTTCTAGCAAATACCATGTGGATCATATTGAGCAGAACAGATCACATCACAAAAGACTAGATGAAAAGTATCGTGACTTTGTAGATAGATACTAATGACAGGAAATGAAAAGGGGTCGAGAGTGCTTTCTACGTTTCAGAGTATTGAGAGTAAAGAAAGGAAAAGATGAACGCACTTGCACCACAAGCAGTACAAATTTATGTAGGGATCTTATTCCCTTAATTATAAATTCTCAACAACCTTTGAACACATTTACATCAGTATGAAACACAACAGGTCATTATAGAAAATGCTCATGTGAATACAATTTCTGCGTACCTACTCCAGGTCAGACTTGTGCTGGATAATTGGCAAACATTCAGTTAAAAAATACTTCAAGATGGACATCTATGATTGACCCAGGAAGAAGGTGGGGGTCAGAGATGTGTAAGTGCTGCCTAGTATCTCACCTGATGGAACATGTTCTATTTTTGTCTGTCTGACATCGTGGTGTTTTCCAGCCTCCTCTCAGCCAGTTGCCCAACTGAACCCCAATTTCCATCAGGCACCTACTCTGCGGTCTCCCTCTGTGTTCCAGAAAAATGTCTGCTGCTTGAGGCAGCAGGTGGGTTCAAACCACCCCAGTGTGAAATGCTCTTTGCATGGAATTGGAAGTGTGGTTTGAGTGGTTTGTTTTGCAAATGAACGTGTAGCAAATCCAGTGAATACAATGAGAGGGAGAAATTATCTAAAAGGCTTTTGAGAAATAACTTATTTTATAAACAGATAGTGTGGGTAGGGGATTCTGCTCAGTAGCACAGCACCTGCCTGACAAGCACAAGGTCCTGGTTCAATTCCCTGAGCATGTGTGTGCATGCGTGCACACACACACACACACACACACACACACACACACACACACACCCCAGATAGTTCCTTTCTGCATGGAAATATTGCAGAGAGCTCACGTCTACATGGGAGGGGCAGGGTGAAGCTATCTCAAGTAAAGAGGCCTAAACCTATCCACATTCCCCTTCTCTCCCAAGCAGCTCTTAATGGAGTCTTGGTTTAGGGAGCTGTTACACTTCACTCTCTTCTGTGGGGATCAGACGCTCCATGCACACTAACAAGGGCCAAACAGCAAATGAGTGAAAGACCTGTGATTTGAAGCCATGGAACACATAATTCTGCATGAGAATGTGAGTGATCAACAAACACATGCAAAAAGGAACATCCTCATTAATAAAGAAAGATATATGTTTGGCAAGATTGAGGCCCTGCTTTTAAAAAAGTAGTATATGAACAAAGATAAAAATGACAACAAAACAAAACAAAAAATCTATTCCACAATCTAAGGTTTTTTTTTTTTTTAAATGTGAAGTGCTGTCATGCTTTGGTGGTAATTGAGAGTGTAAGTGTCATAGTTCTGTAAAATAACACCAGCAGTTGTAACTTATTTATTATTTATGGAGAGGTTACACAGCAAACACTATTCCAAGTAAAGTTGATTTAGCCATTAGCTCCATGAAAAGGTTGTGCTTTTCTTCATTGTTTTTCTTTTTTAGTTTTTAATGTTTTCTTGAGACAGGGTCTTGCTGGGTAGGCCTCGAATCACAGTGATCCTCCTGCCTCATTCTCCCCAGCACTGAGATTAGTGGCACGTGCCATCAAATCGAGCAAATTACCTTCATTGTGAAGCCAAGTTTAGCTACCTTGTAGTCTGCTGCGATCTTTCAGGACAAAGGGTGGATTTCTGGGGTGAGCTGAATGTGTGCCTTGGGCATTCATCAAGTAAGGATACCTTTAAAAAATTTTAATAGAACTTGAAATTTGACATTCAAAATAATAAAAACATTAACAACCATAGGGAAATAGGGACTGTTAGCCTTCTCATAGCGTATTTTCATCTGGTGCTGTATTTATCTTGCTGCGGGTGGTGGCACCGAGACTGTTGTCATTGTGAAGGCCAGTGGGTTTCTTCCCAGCCCCTGGATCCAGGATTCAGCTCAAGTAAAAAAATGACACATAAAATGATTTCTAAAAGTAATAGATAAAATAGACAAAGGTTTTGAAGGAGATACTTATTTAGAAAATAAAAATTACCTGCTGGGCATAGTAGCATCTACCTATAATTCCACTACTTGGGGAGGCTGAGGCAGGAGGATTTCAAGTTTAAGTTGCATAATGAAGCTTAGTAACCTAGCTAGATGCTATCATAAAACAAAATACATAAAAGTGGCTGAATATATAGCTCAGTTTGAAGGCCATAGGTTCAGTTCCCTATGAGAGAGAGAGAGACAGAGAGAGAGAGAGATACTGGAGGATGGGCAGGCTTCTTGCCTGAACTCAGTTTTCCAACACTACTTGAGGTTGGGTATCTTAACTATTATGAGCCATGAGATTTGTTAGTCGGTTCAGGAAGAATCATCCTGGTAGATTTCTTTGAAATGTACAGACTTTATGAAGCATCTGGGTAGGTTTTAAATATTTCTGGGTCACTCAACCTAGAAATATCTATGTGGATGCAGAATTCTCTGATGCCTAAGGAAATCAATGAAAAAATTACTACAACTGAATAATTCTACACCGTTCATTATTATAATTTATTAAAATCCACATCGTACTTTAGAAATTATCTTGGTATTTATATTACCCTCCTAAGTTCAAAACTAAACATTCCAAATGTTTCCCAGCTTATTCTATCCTATTTGAAATGTTTTCTCATAGATCAAATACTGTACTTCTTGCCCTTCCTTCTCTCCTCTCTCCTCTCCTCTCCTCTCCTCTCCTCTCCTCTCCTCTCTTCTCCTCTCCTCTCCTCTTTTACTTTCCCTTGTCTTCCCTTCCCATCCCATTTACCTTCTCCTTGGGCAATAACAGGATTGAAATTTGCATAAATCATCATTTTCACTTGAAAACTGGCTTTCTGTGGAGCTAAGTGAAAAGGATTGAGATACCCTAAGATTATAATTACCCTATTGTTTCCTCTTTCATAGCAAGTTGCAAAGTTTCACAATTTTATGTTATTCTTAAACACTGACATTCATTTTAGCCTTTATACTTAATTTTTTTCATTTCAAGTTGCAAACAAAAGGGAGTAGGCATTACTCTGCTTTCAGTTAAAATAACTTTGTGTTTTCCTGCATGAATTTACTACTCTGCATGTGTGAAAGAATCTTATAAATAATAAATGTGCAGAGATGGTGTCATCCACCCTAGAGCAGGAGGTCCTGAAGCCCAGGCCCCGCTGATCCAGAGCTATGAACCTTTCCCCTGCCCCCATCCCCCCCCCAGCAGAACCATGTACAGTGCAGTGCTGGAGCCCCTCCAAAGGCTCATCACCTTCTTTAGGACTTTTATGGGCCGGCTTTTGGAATGCATGTTTATTCCATATGCAAAGAGTCAGATACATGTGCGTACCAATGGCTCCTGAGCAAGCACAATGTGCAGATGGTCAAAAGAAAAGGAAGCCAAGGTGTTGATGCTAAGACAAATGATTAATCCTGGAAATTACTAAAAACAACATAGGAGTCTTACAGCAAAACTGCCTCTTTTAGAACCAGTAACTGGAACTTATCGTAGACTTCAGAAACTGGTAAAGTGTAAGAAAAACAGCTTTTAGACTTCATTTAAAAAAAAATCTGGGGCCAAGGAGATGGCTCAGTGGAATAAGCACTTCCCTGGCAAGTGCAAGGGCCTGAGTTCAACCCCCATTTCCACCAAAAATAAATAAATAAATAAATAAATAAATAAACTCCAGTATGTTGACACCTACTAGTTTAAAAAATCAATCAATAAATAAAAATTCAGTCCTTTTGAAAACATCTGATAGTTCACAGAATTTTAACCAGCAATATTATTGAGAAAAATATTTTCCTCCAAAGCTTCCACTCTATACATTGTCCCTAGCTCATATCGTGTAAGAGAAGAAAAAAATGGGTCTCCTTAATTAATGAACAGCTGTGTGATTCTTTTTAGGAAGAGAAAGTAGGTAGAGTTTGCAGGTAAGTGTTACACAATAATTTAGAATATAGGCTCGGATATTCCATATGTGCATAGTATTAATAAATACACAAAAGATTTTGCAACTACATGCCAGGCCTTTTTTATTAAGATCATTTATTTGAAATTAATTCATGGAATTAAAGTGCTTAGATTTTTCAGGCTGTGTTTAGGTCTACAGGCTTCCAGATTTAAGAGTCAGCCTTATTACATGAAAATATGTTTTTGACTGGATGGGAATTTGAGAGAAACAGTGAAAGAGAATGCCCATTTGGATGAGTGGATAAAAACTAAAGTAGAAAACAATGGAGAAAAGCTATATTTCAGTCTTGTCATTGAATTTGAGAGCACCAGGGAGCTTGTAACATTTTTTTTTTTGTACCAGGAATCAAAGTCAGGACCTTGTACTTGCAAGCCAGCGACTTGTGGCTCTGAGCTATCTCCCTGGACCAAGTGTGCTCTTGAGATACCCAAAGGAAGCTGTTCGGGAAGCAGCTAGACATAGACAGCCCAGGAAGGCCACCTAGGCTCTTCCAGTGGTGCTGGCATTTCAATAGCAATAAAAGTAGGGTGTGAAAGAGATTGCCCAGAACGTGCAAAGAAAGAAGGACAAAGATGTATCCTGAGATGAAGTGGTCCTAGGGAAGATAGAAAGGTAGGACCAAGAGTAGGAGAGAGCAGCACAGTGGCGGGGGGTCAAGGGGAGAAAAGGCTCTGAGGACAGGATGGTCAATAGGGTCAAACTGCATAATGACTAAAAAAGGGATTTATATCAATGAACATTCTGAGACCTTGAGGCACTGGGAGGGTTGGGGAGGAGACACCCCAGGAGCCAGCTCACAGTGGCCTGGGCATGAAAAAGGAGGCAGCCAGTTCAGTAGTGAATGAAGACAAATGAGGATGGCTGGAGGCACAGTTAGGGAGGAACAGGGCTTCTTACTCCTGGTTGCACATTAGAATCACCTGGGAAGCTTTCCAGTTTTTTGACACCTGGGCTCCACTTGTGGCAATTCAGACTTAAACGGTATGATGTACAGTGGTGGCGAACCTACTGCAAGCTGTAGCCAGTAGCTTGTGGTCGTTGAGAGCCACCACTGGGTAGGGATTATACATTTTTTAAACACTCCCCAGATTATCTTAATGAGCTGACAACAAGTTTCAAACATTTTTTTTCCTTTAAAGGTAGGTATAAGTTAGAGCCTGCGATAAACGGAGACAAAAACCATGGTAATCCGTGGGCCAGAGCTTCAAGGATTGAAGCAAGCAGCACCGCGCATGCACAGGGAGCAGAAAGTCTGTCGCAGAGGAAGCTGGCAGTGGTGTGGTGGAGCCAAAGAGAAGAGAGGGAGGGTGAGGAGATCTGAGAAGAGCGGAGAGGATTGGACAGGGCTGAGGGACTGGTTTAGGTTAGAGACCCTTGATGTATGGTGTCAGCAGTAAGTGCAGCTGTTGGTTCTCAGCAGCACATGGAAAAGAAACCAAACCAGAACTTCTTTTAGCACGAGGCTTACATTCTTCATGTCGTGTTGTGAGGAGGATTGGAAGCTGGAAAGTCTGAGGCCTTGGTAAGCACTGGACTTGTGCAGGAGAAGATTGCGAATTAACTAATAAAATCCCTTTTGGGTAGTTACATTCTCTAATTCACTGCACATACACAAACATGTTGATGTGAAAACTTGTTTTTTTTTTTAATGTATTTGGTCCAGGGACTCACTGTGCAGCTCGGACTCATAGTGCTCCTCCTGCTTTCGGCCTCCCAAGCACTGGGATTACAGGGGTGCGCCCCTACACCCAGTCTCCATGGCTGGGCGAGTGTGCCCCGGGGTGGTGCCAGCACCCCATGCAGTGCCAAGGAGCGATCCCTGGTCCCTGCACTTGCCTAAGCAGGCACTGCACAGGCCCTGAAAACTTGAATCTTACTAGACTAGCATTCCACATATTTACATGAAGAAAAAATAACTACGTTTTAAAGGAAATCTACTATATTTACTTTCAAAAAGTTACAGGATCTCCCTTCCTGTGTTTGCAGTGAGACTTTTACAAATCTATTCATACCTAACACTTCCCTCATCTGGTCATGTCTGACACTCACTGCCTTTCTGCTTACATATCTGAGTAACTGGCATTTGAGTAAATGCAATCTGACCATTTTGAAGCTGTGAAAAAACTAAGTGAATCCAAGTATACTTGAACTTTCCACAGCCTGCCAGGTGACGAAACAGAAGAACACCTGTCCAGTTCTGTGGGGAACCGAGATGGTTCCTAGAGCTGGTAACATTCAGTGCCCTAGACAGTCCCAGGCAAGCTGGGACTACAGTTGTCTCTCCCACAATAATTCCTAACCACTTCACTGGTGGCAAAATGATTGTTCTCACATGGCTGTGTGACTGAAAGCATACCAGTTGCTTCTGGTCTGTGTGCCAGGTTCAAGGAGGGGAACTATCACAGAAAAGAGACAAAAAGATATACTCAGCTTAGTGCACCCTTTTATGATTTCCCTTTACTGGTTTTGGCCTCTTCATGCAGTACAGTAGAACACATGTGCACATGAATTTTGTATAATCCCTGCCCAGGTTTCCTCACTGCTACTGTTCCTTTTCAGTGGTTATTTGGGCATCTCTCAGCTTTGAGACAACTTTTCTTTGATGGGACAGGGAGGTTGTGGCTAAGGCTAGGTTCCCGAAGACCTCTTCTCTTCCCAAAATATCTGTCTTTCCTTGTTTCTTTTCATTCTCCCAAGTAAAGTACATACCTCATTTGGAGTTTGCTCTTCAAAGTGGAGATCTCCCCAGACTCCTTCTGCTACCACAGAGCCCAGCTTCTTTCAGGTAGGAACTCTGCTTTCCTCTTCAATTCACAGTGTGCATAGCTAAGTGTCAAGTTTAAAATACTCAGCAAATGAAAAGTCATGTTTTGGGGGAGAATAAAGATGGAGTTTGTGCTGTTAGCTGAAGAAATAGGTGTTTCATCTGAATTAGGAGCCAGGGAGATGGCTCAGTAGAATAAGTGCCACCCTGGCAAGCTCATGGGTCTGAGTTCAATCCCTGGTTCCACCAAAAAAAAAAAAAAGAGAATAAATCCTCAATACATGTTTGCTGACTTAATGAATAAATGAGGCCAAAGCAGATTTCTTTAATAATTGAACAACTTCTTCCAGTCGCTATTTTTCCACCTTCACTATAGCTTAGGATGTACATATATTGCAACACCAGGTGTGAAGCCCTGGATGAAAGCCATGGAGCATACAGGAAAGAGTAAAACAAGGCCTTTTGCCTTCATAATAAATTACAGTCAATAAGCAGATGTGGTACAGTGGTAAGGCAAAACCAGAGTTTACTTCAAAATAGTTTTCCCACAATCACATGATACATCAATCCAGTCATGAAATAAAGAAAGCTGTGCAGCATTTGGATGAAAAAGGAAAAGGGTATAGTGAATAAATTCTACAGATCCAGTGTAAAATAGCAAGTTGCTCTTTCCAGAGCAGAATATGGAAGATTCACATTGTGGTTACTTTTAAGCTTGTTCCAGGTGTCCTGTGGTCTGGCCTCTCAGAGTAACATTCAAAAGAAACATGATCTATAATACAAGAACCAGGAAAAAAATCAGGGGTAGCTATTCTATTTGCGGACAAGGTAGATTTCAAACCAAGACTGAAAAAGAGACACAAAAGGTTACTAAATCCTTGTAAATGAAACAATCCAAGAGTAACAAATAAGAGACATAAATACATACACACCAAATACTGGCACACCTAACTATATAAAGGAAATATTAATGGACATGATAAATGAAATAAGCACTAATATAATTGTAGTGTGGCACCTTAATACATCACTCTTGCAAATAGACAGATCAACCAGACAAAAAAAATTAACAATGAAATATTAGAACTGATGAATTGTTTTTTCAGAACTGGGAATTGAACTGAAGCGCTTATTCCACTGAGCCATCTCCCCAGCATAGAACTGATGAAACCTTTGAAAACATGGAATTAGTAAATATCTAGAGTGTTCTACCCCAAAACTCAGAATATACATTCTTCTCAACCGAAAAAAGTTTGTCTTTCAAAAGAGACCAGGTACTAACATTATAGCAGATGCATTTTGTTAGGCCCTTGAAGTATACTTCTGTGCCTCGTGCTACAGCTAGAAGAGCTTCCTGTTTCTGAGTACATCAGAGGGTTATTCCCAGGAGTCATGCAAACATGGACATGTTTGCCTATTTATTGTTCACTGAATCAGTCTCACGATGAGTATAGGAATGTTGAGAACTCATAAACTGTGAAGAGGAAGGAAAATTTCCTTTAAACTCTACCACATAGAAATAAGCAATGATAAGTCCATTTACTATTTAAAAAACTCATGAATTTGTCTCTGGAAGCTTGGAGATTAATATGAATCTTTGCTCTTGGTGTTCTTAAAGAATCAGACCATGCACACAACAACTTCTGGTGAGGAAGCATTTCAGAAATCTTCCTTGGCTTGGAGATCTTTTCTGCAAAGCTCTTCATTCATGGCAGCCCTTGAACTCTCCCCTTCATTGGTTCATGCAGTTGGCCTCCTCCTGTGCTCTAAGCTCCTCCCACTGCAGCCTTATCCTCCTGCCATGCCATCTGCCTTTCTTCTCATGGAGCAGAGGTCGTGGGATGCTCTGGGAAGTGCTTCTTTCCTCTCACAGTTGTGTGACATTTCACTAGACATTTCTAGTGAATCAAATTCTTTACTTTGTCTGCTTGTGTTCTTGGGGCAGGAGATTCCCCTGGGATCACCACAGTCAACTGTGAGGGCTCAGGAGACTTGTTTTTATCTGGGTTAAATCATTAAGGACAGCTGTATAAATTAAAATGGAAGCTCAAATTCATCTGTTAACAAGATTTAATCTTGTTAAATGACAATCTAAATAAAATCACTTTTCCTTTTGTCCATGAGGCTGATGAGTTAGTTGTTCCGGGTTTCCCACAATCTCCATCCTCATTGTCTGAGGCCTGGTAGAATATGATCACTGCCTTTTACCTGAATCCTTCTAATAGTAGACACCAGGCCAGCCTGTGCTTCACTTACTTTGTGAGTATCACCACTCCCAAGAATCTATGCCCATGAAAGAATCAAAGACATGGACAAATATGGTTATATTAATAAAAACTGATATTATCTAAATGTCTTCAAATCAGAAAATGATTAAATATTTTTATTAAAATTACATAATGATATATATAACATATATATATATATATATGTATATATATATATCTATCTGCAAGAATTTGGATAGCAAAGACTCTTTAATGAATGACATAGATGGTTTTGATTCAGTTCTAGACAAACTTACAGGAAAAAGTGTTGAAGTATAATGCTATATTTCTGTAAATATGCATGTGTATATGTATATACCCATTTGGTCATTCCCATGTAATAAAGATACAGCTATTTAATATATTATCTTTCTGCATTTGATCATGAATGAATGCTTATCTTATAATCATAAATGAATATTATCACAAAACGAGTAGAAGAGTAACATTTAGCAGAGGAACTGATGGATGCTGGAAGTAACCTGGATGAGTAATGGCAGGAGAATGGCTTATTAAAACGAGGTGTGTTCACAGGGCCTGTTTGCACTGAGAGACAAGCCCTCTGCTCCTGGCTTCTGAGCACATGGGAAAGCACCTGGTCACTTGTGACCTTCTCCCCTTTCCCTTGTCAGATTCCAGTGCTTGTGCTAACCGTTGACCTCTTATCTGTTGGGTGTGACTTCACTGACATTTCCTCCTTCTTTGAAGAACCCCACTCCCACCACACAATTCAGTAGAGATGATCCTTCACCAGCCTACTCAGTGTGGTCTCCTAGACTTCTAGCTGTGGTCTCCCTGACACCAGTTTTCCAATCAAATGATCTGTCCCCTTGAGCACAGTGACTGGTTCCTCTTAGGTGACCAGAGTCTTACTGGTAATCTTCTTCAGCAGCCACCAGAAAAGATGATATCTTCTTCCATAGAATTAATAGCTATAAAGATGACATAAGCTAGGAAAATATTGATATTGTACATGTTGAGAGAGAATGATGAAAACACAGATAAAGAGGAGTGAGATATGCTTTAACACCAGAGCCAGTGATAGCACTCTACCTTCTGGACTCAGCAGTATTTATTTACCTCAGCTGTTATGCTTCTTTGCCTTTTCCTATTCTTCATTCTTTCTTTCCTTCTTTGAATTTTTTCTGTTTTTATTTTGTTTGCAGTGTTAGGGATTGAACCTAGGACCTCACATGCCAAGTAAGAGCTGTACTATTGAGCTACCTTATTTGGGCAGGGGTTCTCCCACTTGTAAGTGAAGGAGTTATTCCTCAGTTGCCTTCCCTGAGCTTTAGAAGGACTGCATAAGGCTTTTATAAGGAAAGTAGGTTTGGACTGTTAGGGAGACTCTTGAATCAGGGGATACAGGCTTTGACTGGTTCTTTCCCTCACTGTCTTAACGGTTTTCATCTTTATTGGCTGGAAATTTCTCTCCTTACAGTAAAGAAATGAGATTAGACATATATCATTCAATATTTTATAGGCACTAAAAATTACATTTTGAAAGCACTTTAAATGACATGGGAAAATACTTGTAATATATGACCTCAATTATTTTAAGTATATAATAGCTAATCATATAAAAATACCAGAAGGTAATATATCAAAATATTCACAGAGGTTATAGCTCAGTGATAAGATTCCGGGTGGTGCACATATTGATTGCAACCTCTAATTTTATAAAGGGACATAATTATTTTGTGATTGGAAAATAATGAATTATTAAATGCACAAATTATTAGACATTAATCTAGAAGAGAATTTTGTAATTATTGGAAAGAATATTTTAGAGACAATTTCAATGGCACTGAAAAATACTCATAGTAGAATTACTGGAGTGTAGTCAAAACCATACATATTTTTAAGTGTTGATTATAGTTGCACAAAGAGATGTATGAAAGTAACAGAAGATTGCTTCAAAATATTAATAGAAGTTATCTCTGAGTTGTGAAAGCATGGTCAATTTTATTTTATTCTTTATATGTGATTGTTTTTCAACTTTCAGAATCACAATTTTTTATAATTGTAATTGCGGAAGATAGGGTTCTCCAAAGAAATAGAACTAAGAAAATACTACTGTTTAGGTTAATCTTCTACTTGTAGCACTGGCCTGATGCGTTATTCAGGCTTAGAAGCCCTGAAGCCTGCTACTTGCCAGGCCCGGGAAGGCCGGTGGTGCGGCTCCAGTGCAAGCCCAGGGTCCCGAGAGCCAGGATGGCAACGAGTGTGAGTCTGTCCTGAGATCCAAAAGGGTCGGCATTGGAGGATAGGGGAAGATGGGCGTCCAGCTTCTGAACAGAAAACAAATTTGTCCTTTCTCTACCTTTATGGCTTATTCAGGCTCTCAACAATAGAAAGATAGGGGCTGGGGAGATGGCCCAGTATAATAAGTGCTTGCCTGGCAAGCTCAAGGGCCTGAGTTCAATCCCTAGTTCTGAAAAAAAGAAACAATAGAATGATAATGATAAAAAAATTGAATGATGCCCACATACATTGACAATGGGGCATGTTCTTTATTCAGTCTAATGATTCAGATACCAGTCTCTCACACACATCAAGAAACAAGGTTCTATCAGCTGTCTGGGCATCACTTAGCCCAATCAAATTCACATAAAGCTAACAATCACAGCAATGAAAGTTGGCAGCAACTGTTCCTTCTGCCTACCTCTTTTATACAGGATGTTGGGTGTGCTTCTTGCTTTCTCAGCTCAGAAGATGAAATGCCATTTCTTTGCTAAAAGGAGTATGATACTGGAGGAAGATCTTCTAGGATAAGCAGATTTTATTTCATTTCATTTCATTATTTCATTTTTTAAGATGGGTTTCATCATGTAGTCCAGACTGGCTTCGAACTTGCTGTGATCCTCCTGCTCCAGGGTCCTCAATGCTGGGATTACAAGGTGTATATCACCATGGCTGGCCAGACTGAAGCCTTTTAAACTTTCATCAGGGTTTCTTTCTTTTCTTTTCTTTTTCTCTTCCTCCTCCTCCTCCTCCTCCTCCTTCTCCTTTTTCTGTTTTGATTATTTTTTGAAATAGGGTCTGACTATGTAGCCCAGGCTGACCTCAAGCTCGGGGTGGCCACTTAGCTTCTTGAGTGCTGGGCTCACAGGGATGTAACTACAGCTGGCCTGACTCTTTCTGCAGCCAAGTGTCCCTGCTTCATTTTACAGTCTAGCTACACACACACACACACACACACACACACACACACACGCACACTTGTTTACTTATAAATAAGACATAATTTCTCACAAAGAAAGGAAGAAACTAATGCTATAAATGTAGAACAAAGTTTATACAACATATTTTAAATGTAAACCATGTGTCTTGGACTTTGCTAAATATTTTACATAACATTTTCTTTTAATCTTTTCAACATTCCTGAATGGATGTATCATCATGATTCATATAGGTTAGCAAAATAGAGTTTAGATGAAATAACTTCCCCAATTTCATAGAACTCACAAGTTGTTTAAGTGGAATTTGAACTAAGGCAGTCTTACACGAGAGCCTATCCTGCTAGCTGATATGTATATAACAAACTTCGATCGTGCACTGTGATTTTCATGTTAACTGCTGTGCATCCTTAGTAAAGAATTGGAGAAGCTCTTAGGAATGGTGGCTGAGGGGAAAGTTTCTCCTGCTTTCCTTCACTCATTATTTGATTCTGCACCATTTCTTGGTAGGTATGGAAAGTCTTAATTGATATATGCTAGAATGAAGATTTCTTTGAATTAAGAATTTTAAAGCCAATTGCAGAGGAAGCTCAACTTCTTTGTAATTGATTAGAGCTTGGACTTGAAAACAGCATTCAGCAGCTATGTAAATAGTTTTGGATATTTCTGCTCTTCCCTGCTGCAGCATGTATTCATGTAGTAAGAGAAGAGGGGAAGTCAGTTTCCTAGCATGGTGATTGTACAGCTCTGGGTACATCTCCCCATCTCCGCTCACTTTGTTCTTAGTAGCTTTGGTGTTTAATGATCGCCTTAGTTTTTGTTGGTTGGGGGAAACATTAAGTTATCTGAAAGAAGTTCTTCCCATCTTGCCATAATTACTGCTGGGCAAGCCCTATGCTTTGAGGCCTCTTAAGTGGACTCGCCACAGCTTGTCCTTTTCATATTTGTCTGAGTGGCAAACTCAGACCTGGAAGCAGAGAGGGGCAGAGAGTCTGAGCAGGGACCAGAGCATGAAATGGCACAGAGGTGTGGTGGTGGGAGCAGCAAGAGCTCCTTCAGCTGCATTGGAGCCTGGGGAAAAAAAACCTCGGGAGGATAAGATGTTCAGTGGTGCTAAATGCTGGGGCTAAGTACAGTACACAGATAAAAGCTGAGGAAGACCATCAGATTTGACAATTTTGCTGCCCTGTGTATGGCCTGGATTCAGAAAAGAGGTGTGGAATTCAGGTTGCAGCACGATAAGAAACGAGTGGGAAGAGAGTTGAAGTAGATTTTCAGCAGTAAACAGGAGGCAGAGTTTAAGTAACAGGGTGGAGGCAAAAATATATGCATGCATTTGTGTGGTTTTCTTTTGCTTTCTTTTTGAGACAGAGTCTTGCTATGTAGTCCAGACTGGCCTTGGACTTGCAGTGATCGATCCTCCTGCCTCAGTCTCCTATGTGCTGGAATTGTGCACATCTGCCACCATGCTCTGCACTGTGTGTGTGTGTGTGTGTGTGTGTGTGTGTGTGTGTGTGTAGGAAAGATTTGCAGGGAACAAGAAAACTTAGTAGGTCTGTAAGTTGAGTAGCAAATAATACATTAAGAGATGAGTGAGGCTGGACGTGGTGGCTCATGCCTGTAATCCCAGCACTTGGGAGGCTGAGTCAGGAGGATTGTTGTGAGTTCGAGACCAGCCTGAGCTACAAAAGTGAGTTTAAGGCCAGCCTGAACTGCATAGTGAGACCCTGTCTCAAAAAGACAAAAAAAAAAAAAAAAAAAAAAAAAAAAAAAAAAAAGAGATAAGTGAGGACAGCTTACTCTGTTCCAAGCCCAGCACGGGGGCCTCACATTATTTGTTTCATTTAATATTTATAATGACCTCATTGGCCGGGGATATGGTTCAGTGGAATATGCACTTCTCTGGCAAGCACAAGGGCCTGAGTTCAATCACCGGTTCCACAGGGGGGAAAAAAAAAACATAGAGCTGTATAATGACCTCATGGATCAGAGAAAGTAAACAATTTTCCCAAGATCACATAGTTATTGCAACTGATTAAACAGACAGCTCTTTCTGATTCTAAAGACTTATAAGCTCTATGTATAGAAGACAGAAATAAGAAAAGGTATTTTGTCCTAGAGGCTCCTTTGAAGATGGAATACAAAATGTGGGCTAAGAGAGGAGAGGAGCATTTCCTCCCAAGAGACAAAGGAAAACAGTATCAGAAAATAATGTAAAGGGGATGATAATGCAATGACATCTTATTTCCTGGGTACAGGTAGCCTAGCAGCTGGTGCAGGTGTCCATTTAGGTTCCTGGGAGACTACTGATGATTCCATTAACCCTACAGTGACAAAAATGCAGCCTCTTCTTTTCTAAGTCTCTTTATTGTGCCTGGGTTGATCACCCCCAAATGCTTCCTAGAATGATTTACAGAGAGTACACTATGCCCTGTCATGACCATGAACCTGGATATGCTCTTTTACCTGGAATTCTCTTCCTTGTTTTCTGAGAATAGAGAAGGATACTACTGGTTAAATATTATTAAACCAAGTGAAAAAATGACTAAGACTGAATAAATCTTACTCAATAATATGTTCCTATAATTTTTGTTCACTAAATTGTTGTTAGGTAACAATGACTGGGATGTGTGAATAAAAGAATTTTAAGAATAAAGAATCCTAAAAGATGAGCAACAAATTACAACTGGCTTCTCTATCATGGAAGCCATTTCAGTTGAAACCCGTGACCTACTTTATCTTATATTCTGTTGCCATAGTGCTTGGGTTAAATGTGTAACAAAAGAAAATTGATTTCCAGTGTAAATCTTAATTTTTATTGTGCCCTGCAGTGCTGAATGAATGATACATATGTGATAAGTCTCACATTTGGAAGATTCCAGGGGGAGTTTTCAGAATTAAAGTATTATGGGCTCTATCAGTGGTTATTAAGATAATATATTTTCTGCAGATAAATATAATTTTCTTAAAGAAGTAAGTGACTTTATGAATGTCATTAAGCACAAAGGAAATGGGCTTTTCTCAGTGCTTCAAAAGCAGTTCCTAGTTTACTTTGGTCACATCAGTATTTCCTAAAAAGGGAAATAATATTTATCTTGGAAAGTATAAGCTTGGAGGCCAAAGACAAATGTTTATCCCTCAAAATGTTTATGCCTCATTTCAGTTTAAATTCAGTTCTACAGAAATGTGCACATTGAAAATTCTCAAAACCTATCTTTACAAAAAGTAACCTGTAGGGGTAGTGGATAAATGGATGGGTAGAGGAGAATATCTAAGATTTAGGGCCTACTGTGTCCCAGAATTCTGGGCAAAATTGAACATTTCTTTCTGAAGTAAAAAATCCCCCTTCCCCCAGGGTAAGGCTTTCTATTACTATAGCATATTGTACTATATACTATACTATACTATACTATACTAATTTGTTTATTTTTGAGATAGGGTATCACTAGGTAGTTCCGGCCAGCTTGAACTGACTATCTAGCCCAAGCTGCAACAATCCTCCAGCCTCAGCCTCCTGAGTGCACTTTTTGCCATGTGCATTTTGTCTCTATAAATTGAAAGTTTATGAGACAGATTAAATCCAAACCCATTTTGCTTAGATCACACAATATTTGCAGTTGATCTGTCCATCTACTCTAACTCAGTTTGAGTGTTTTTTGGAAAGATAAATTTTTGAACATTTCTATTTCTCCTGACCCTACCACTGTCTGCATATCTGCCTGCTTGGCTCTATTTTTTTTTAAGTTTTTAAAAAATGTATTTATTTATTCACTACGTAGCTCAGACTCATAGAAATTCTCCTGTCTTAGCCTTCCCAGCACTGGGATTACAGGCTTTCATCATTACTCCCTGTTTTTGGATTCTGGGATGCACATAGCATGCAGTTCCACAGATCGAACCCAGGTCTTTGCGCTTGCCAGGCAGATGCTTAGACCACTGAGCTATCTATTTCCCCAGAGCTGGCTCTCTTCTTGAGTCAAGCTCTCACTCTATAGTTTAGGCTGACCTTGAATTCCCTGTGTAGCTCAGGCTGGCCTCAAATCGGGGACAAGTCTCTTGCCTCAACTTCCCAGATGTTAGCCGGTGCCAGTTTCTTCACTGAAGCTTAGGTGTTTGACATTTTTACTTCACATTCAATGCTTTAGGAGAGGAGGAATACATAGAATGGTAAATTATGTTGAACATAGTTATTAATATATTAATATACATAGAATTAATATACATTAATATGTATAGAATTAATATGCATTAATTTCTAAGGTAGAACCTGTTTGTATTATGTATTTTAATGTATTGCAAATATGTTTTGTTTTCAGTTTTGAGGTATTGGTTTTATTGTACAAAATGAGGAAGCTCTGAGGTTTTTGAGAGTCTAATTTTCCCCATTCTAATTTTTTTTGGGGGGGTCTTTTTGAGATGGGGTCATACTATGTAATTCAGAGTGGACTTAAGATCACTTCATAGCCCAGACTGGTCTTGAACTTGAAACGATCCTCCTGCCTCAGCCTCCTGATTGCTGGGATTACAGGTGTGTGCCACCATCCCAGCCATCCTCCATTCTAATTTATGGCTGCTAGAGAGTTACAGTTGATGGTTTGTATCCCTCCTCAGTTTGCTCTTCTGTTTCTGTACACCTATACTAACTATACTTTCTGGGGTTTTATAGTCAAATTTCTGGAGACAGAGAATCCACTACAGAGTAGCCAGGCCTTCTCACTGCAGTTTGCCTATGAGTTGGGTACAAGATTCTTTATGTCCAAAGATGCACTGGCAGGGCCAGAGAAATGGCTCAGCGAAATAAGTGCTTCCCTGGCAAGCATAAGGGCCAGAGTTCAAAGATGCACTGGCCAGTGCTGCAGCATGCACTGAAACTGGTACAGATGAAACTGCACTCCGTTGAGTCTGTGCCTGTCAACCCATCTGAGGTTGGGGACTGGAGCTAAGCTTGGGCTTCATAGTAAAACGCTGTCAAAAGAAGGAAAAAAGCAGAGAGAGAGAGAGAGAGAGAGAGAGAGAGAGAGAGAGAAATGCAGGTAGGTTGTTTCTAGCTCCAAATTCAACTTTTAGGAGGCAGATCTAGGAATCAGACTCCACAAGCCTGGAGGAGACCGGAATTCACTTGTGATTAATAGCAGGTATTGTGGAATCATGTTGTCTAGGTTTGTAAAGTGACTCCAGCTGCTAGGCTTGGGGTCCTACTGGAGTGATGCCTCTCATTGGCACAGTTTCTTCATCTGATAAATAGGGAGAGTAATAACAACATATACTTCACAGTGTTGTTGTAAGGGTGAAATCAGACCATACATATGCAGGGCTTAGCACACAGCTTGATACTGATAAGAAGGGCTCAGTAAATATTGGTTATTGTAATAATGCTAGTGCTTGTTATTTGGTTACTTGCAGGTCTAACACATGTGGACCCGCCATTCATCTATGGCCAACTGGACAGACAGGGGAAACCATGCTAAAGAACAAAGAGGCAGCCAGTAGATCCAATCCATAGGTTTACAATACACTGTGCTCATTTCAGCATAACTCAACAAGTCAATCATCTTGTAGATGAGAAAGGAAACATTAAACCTAGAGACTCTTATAAATCTTCTATCTCTTAATTCAAAATTATTTCTATAACAAGATCTGCAGTTTTAAATGGGCTTTAAAATAGGGGAGATTTTTTCCCCTCTTTTTTCCATCTCCCCTAGATGATCTATTTGTTATTTTTGAATAGGGCTCAGTGAAGAGCTAGCAGTGGCTTTCTTTATGGCTGGGCAATTTTCATTGTCTGCCGCAGAAAAGTATATAAATGATTAACTTCTCAGACTTTTGTCCATAAAGCTATCAGCAGTGGGTGAGAGAAAACTGTTGCCTATATGTCCCTAGCAGTAATTAATATGATTGCTTAATTTTTTTCCTCAATCTGGTAAGTGTAAAATGATATAGCAAAAATTTTAAACCTGAAATTCACAGATTAAAATTGGGCTGCTATAAAATTAAGTCTATTTGATTCCTTTATATAGTTGAGTTATACTGAAATGAGCACAGTGTATTGTAAACCTTTGGACTGGATCTACTGGCTGCCTCTTTGTTCTTTGGCACACTGTTTCCCCTGTCTGTCTGGTGGGTCATAGATGAATGGCGGGTCTATAGATGTTGCTGCTCTTCAAGAAGAATTATGTAATTTTGTCACCAGAAAATACAGCTCTAGTACCTCAAGTGTGCTAATGTCATGATTTTTCTTTTTTTTTTTTTTTGGTTTTTCTTTTTTTTTTTTTTTTGTCCACAGGGTCTCACTATGCAGCCCACATTCATAGTGATCCTCCTGCTTTCTGCCTCCCTAGTGCTGGGATTACAGGTGCGCGCCACCGCGCCCGGACTCCAATCGCCGGCTCAGCGCACCCGAAGGCGGGGCCGGCGCGGCAAGCGGAAGCAGGGATCGAACCCTGGTCCCTATGCTTACCTAAGCAAGTGCTTAGTCCGCTGAGCTATACCGCCGGCCCTCTACTGTCACAAAACCTTCTTTGTTATAAGCATCATTGTCTCACATATTTCTTTAATTGATGTCTATGAAAATTTCTACTATTTTAGATTATCTTCTATTTATATGTATTCTCTTCAGGTTCACAGTTATTTTTTTTCAGCTAACTATTCTGATCAGTTCAATTTTAACATTCTATCTAATTTCAACTTCAAATTTTTATCTTTCCTATTTTAATTGTTAAAATATATTTCTCAGGCATAATTCTTCAATGTTATCATTTCTAATTTTCTTATTTTTAGGAAACATCCTGATGACTTTATCCTTTTTGATCTTATAGTTTTGCGACTTTTACCTTAGTCCTTTTATTTTACATCTTTGATTTATAAATAGCCAGAAGGAAATATAATTATGCAGGCAGACCAAAAAGGTTCTGGTTATAAATTGGTTATAGACTGAGAAAGAAAAAAAAAATAACTTACATTGAAACCTAGGATTTTAAAAAGAGAAAATGAATTTTTAAAAAATTCATTTTTTCTTACTAAGGTAAGAAAAACTGGGAGAAGAGGAAGTAGAACGAGAAAATAAAATTTTATTTTCTTATCATTATCATGTGTTAAAGAAAGAGCATTTTAATATTAAAAAAAGGACATAAAACCTATGTATTTTCAAATGAACACATTGAGCTTTATGAAGAGTATACTAGATGGTCATTTTTTTATTTTGTGATGAATTGGTGAAAACTGGCATTTGGGAGTACTTGTAAATAATAGATTTATATTTCAGAAAACCCATTTGTGTACTGTGTAGAGAATAAACTGAAAAGACTAAGGATATGCAAGTCTGTTATAATTTGAATAAGCAGAAGGAAAAAGGTATCTACAAATGTGTTTATGGGGAAGCTGGAGATGGAGGAAATTTAGCCTGATGTGCTGGTGTGTTCTCAATATTATAAAGAAAAGCATCTGCTGAGAGCCATGTGGTTGAGAATTCTGTTTTGAAGAAAAAGTGAAAATCTGATGAATTCACAGTGGCATCTATGTGTGGGTCATGGTGGTGCACTGCATGACCTGTAATTCCACCACAGGGAAGGCTGAGGCCAGAGGATAGGTGTGGGTTTGAGGCCAGCCTCGGCTATAGCATCAGTTCAAGACCAGCCTCGATTATACAGTGAGATCTTGTTTCCTAAATAAAGAAAAAACAAAAATAAAAAATGGCATGTACTGTGGTAGGGAAAATGTATTTATTCCAGACTTCAGAGAGTCTTCCCTAGCCTACATACTGTCTTTCCTCAGAATGCCTGGCTTTGGAAGACACCTTAATAAAGGTTTAGTTGAAAGTAACACAATAAGTATAACTGTGAATGCATTGGACACATATTAAGTATTACCTTCATTTTGAAATTATTTCTTCATCATGAAGAACTCATGACCATAGCGAGATGTTCACAAGCAAGAATGCCGTTTTCGTGGTTGTTTTTACCCTGCACAAAGGTAGCCGGTTATTTCCATGGAGAGTCCACACCCTGAACGAGCAGTACTGCCCATCTCCCACCCTTGAAGTCTTCATCCTCTGTTAGGACAATGATGGGCATATCCTAGGATTCTTGAAGTTACGTAATAAAATAATGTATGTAGTAAAGGAGTAAAGGAGATTCAGTACGCATTAGCTATAGGCTTCTCTGTGTTCTCTGTTGCCTCCAGTGCTGAAAACTCAAGAGGCCCCTCAGAGCATACTAACTTGCTAAATTAATGAACGTCAAAAGGGATTTTTGACAAGGAGTCAAAAGGGACTTTTATTTTAGAATTCAGAAGACTGGAAATCCAGGAGTCTGTCAAAAGCTGTTAAGTGAAATGTCAATAAAGTTTGTTAATTAAAAGTACACACCCACGAGTCACGTGACACGCCAGGAATCAGGAAGTGTTGCTTGCTCCCCCAATCACGCAGTGAAGCCTGCGGAGTCACAGTGAACTGACCAATCCTGGGAGAGCCTGCTCTGTGGCGCCCCCCAAGTCCCGCCTCCGCACGCAGTGCTGACGGGTCATGAACGGATAGGGCGGCCTCGGGGGCGGGGCCAGAGGCGGGCGGCTAGTAGGCGTCGCTCGCTCTTCCCAGCTCTCCGCTCTCGCTCCGCCATGGCTCCCAAAGGCGGCTCCAAGCAGCAGTCTGAGGAGGACCTGCTCCTGCAGGATTTTAGCCGCAACCTCTCGGCCAAGTCCTCTGCGCTCTTCTTCGGGAACGCATTCATCGTGTCGGCCATCCCCATCTGTGAGTGCGGGGAGCGAGGCGGGCGGGCGGGCGAGGACGTGGCAGGTAGCTCGCGGCGGTCCAGGGCGAGTTCTCAGCCTTCGCGCCGGGACTCCCCCGCTGAGGCGAGATGGGCGGCTCCACCGGCCAGACCCCGGTGGCGCGTTTGCGGAGTAGTCGTGTTCCGGCGCCGCCTCCGAGACTGCGTCTTCGGTTCTGGGACGGTGGCCCCTGAGTCTGTGTTAGACCGACTGCCGGGTGCGATCGCGTGAAGCTAGCGCTCGGCGAACTGCATGCTGTCCTTGCCCACACGGCTGTCGGGGCTTTAGAAGTGCTTACACTTACAGGGCTATTTTGGAGGAATAATGGATTAGGCAACTTCATGAATTAGGAGTGTATCTGTAGGTGTACCGCCTTAACACTGCTTAGCATAGTTTACCGTAATTTGCAAAATAATGTTAGTGGTAAGCGATATAAACGTAAATAATCCTCAAGAGCAGTTCTAAGTCTCCCTTGGATGGAACACTGGAGACTAGATCAAGATAATTTTTGGAGTTCAGGGTTCCCGAATTTGAACCTTCTGGCACTCATACTTCTCACAAAGACAGGCAATCAAAACCAAATGTGTTATATTGTTCGGCCTTTTAAAACCCAACGTACAGTTACTGGGGTGTGGGGCCCCGTAGTTCAGTGGCCTGGCGAAGCAGTGCTTTGATTTCAGATAATTGAGCCACGTCAGCAGGCAAGTTGATGGTTTGGGGCAGCACGTGGCATTTTGAATATCCTGAATCTGACGATTTATGGTATTTGAATGTGAATGATATTTAAGGTCTAGTGATTATGTAGAACCAGAGTTTGTTCTTTATTACTTTATAAATAAAAATCTAGACTAAGAATAGGAAGGTTATGGCTTTAAAACTGTGCTGCTCTAGGAAAGTTCTAAACTGACTGTTTCGATTTTTACGGTATATCTCCCATCTGATGAGACTCAGATGCTGTATTGGATTTCCTGACCCCAACTGTGTTTTACTACTAAGCTTAACTGTAATTCTGAAAGCTTTCGGAATGAGGTAGTAATGTTTTGTCCTTCTATCTCAATTCAGGGTTGTATTGGCGAATATGGCACATGGATCTTATTCAGTCTGCTGTTCTGTACAGTGTGATGACCCTAGTAAGCACTTACTTGGTAGCCTTTGCCTACAAGAATGTGAAATTTGTTCTCAAGCACAAGTAAGTATATTTTTCAAGTGAAAGTGTGACATGTTGTATTTTTTTAATAGTAGGATATCTTAAAGATAATTTTTAAGTGTTTTACTAAGCATGAAATTGAAATGCATATACATATATATTTTGGGGGAAGGCACATTTGGTTAACAAGAACTATTAAAGCAAAGACAGCAACCTGTCTGACACAGTAAAAACGAGTGGTATGATAAAAAACAGGAAGCAGACTTTGAGGATGAAATAAGAACATTAAGCACAAGCCTTAACCATGGGATTGGTCAGAAAAAAAAATCCTATGAAGTAATTTAACATTGCAGAAGCCAGGTAGCACTCTGAAAACTGAAAATTGTTTCATGAAACTGAAAACTGTTTCATGCTATTCACTTAGTAAAGTAAAAGAAATGTGTGGGGTACTTGTTTGTTTTTGTGATTATTGGGAATTTGATATTTGGGACAGGGTCTCCCTAAATTGCTCACTCTGGGGTTAAACTTTTGGTCTTCTTCAACCTTTTAGAATTCAGAGATTATAGGCATGTGGCCCAGATTTGTTTTGTTTTGCTGCTGCTGTTATTATTATTATTAGACTCTGACTTTTTCAATGATAATTATATTTTTATATTTTATGTAAAGGATTACCATGTTTCCTGTATTTTAAGATCACACATATCATATAAAACAGATTACTTTAACAACAGCTTTTGGAGGAGAAACCCCAAACATAACAGTATATTGATACCTTAATTTAAAAGTTATATACTCTTGTTTCATGAAGGTTAAAATAGAGGGAGAGTCTAAATTGAAGGACAATTCTGTGTCCTTTTAGGTTTTAGTTTTGTTAGAAAGGAGTTTGGAATTTTGCTGAGATTTTTAGTGCTGGGATACTTTGTTTATAAATTATATTTTCCTTTCTATAATACGCTCTGTAATTTGGACATGATTTGTGCTTGGATTGCTGTAGCACTGTCAATCTGATCTCAAAAAAGTTGAGTGCCCCTCAGTCCTGCTGCTGTGTGCTATATAAAGCATGTTACTCTACCTTGTTCCCATCACCCAGGTGTTAACCGTTGGTTTATGGTGTGTAGAGTATGGACTTCTTACTTGATGTGTCTTTACTATAGCGCTGTCTTAACTCATCACTATATTCTTTTTTTTTCAAGTATTGAGGCCAACTTCTTCCAGACACCTGCAATGTGGGGCTTCTTCCCTCTTTTCTTTAAGTGTAGCCTCATCTTACAAAAGTGGGCCTTAGTTTTTTGACTCGCCTTTCCGCCATCCTTTGAATGTGCGTTGTGCCATTTAGGGTTATCGCCTTCCCTTTCTATTCTTGTATGTCTGTTATTTTGAGACAGGAAACTTTTCCAGAGAAATGTTTCCTGACTTTGATCATTCCTTTGCTGTGTTGTGCATGCATTAGTCTCTTTGGGTGATGAGGAATGATACTTTGTTGAGATGATGTCAGTTAGCAAGGATTTATTGTCAGAAATGGCCTCAGCAGCTTCCTTGTTGGTATTCTGGAAAACAGGAGCTCCGGTTTCATGGCTTCAGTTCTGATAGACCAGCAGAGTAATCAGGTCATCTTTGTCATCCTTTGCTTGGCAGCACGTTTGCCAGCTGTCATTCTAGGGTTCAACCCATCTCAGCCCCTGCTGCTCTGGACTGTGTTCTTATGAAGCATGACCATCCGTGCCAGGGAAACCCTCAGAAGTGGCCTCTTACCTGACTTATCCTTTATGATGCTCTTGGAACTTGGGCCCTTTGATGTTTACCATTTTAAATTGTCCTGCATGCCATTTTTAATTCATCTCTTTGAAATCAAAACTGTATTTTTTTACTGTCTCTCTCTTTTTTTTTTTTTTTTTTTTTTTTGCGGAACCAGGGATTGAACTCAGTCCCTTGTGCTTTCCAGGCAAGTGCTTATTCTGCTGAGCAATCTCCCCAGCCCATTTCCTCATTTCTGCTGTACTTTTTTTTTCTTTTTGAGACAGGTGTTGTTGTGTAGTTCAGGCTGGCTTTGAGTTCATTACATTGCTCAGGCTAGCCTTGAACTTGCTGCAGTCCTGCTTCAGCTTCCTGAGTGCACAGGGATTACAGGTGTGTGCCACCATGGCAGGTTATTTTACATTTCTTGAGCGACTGTTAGAGGTTTTGCTTTGTCTCTTTGTTGTGGTGTTCTGGTGATAGTGTTTTTTGTTTGTTTGTTTGTTTTGGTATGGTCTCACTGTAGTTCAGGCTGGCCTCAATCAGGTTGACTTTGGCCTCAAAGTACTCTCCTGCATCAGCCTTCTGAGTGCTGGGAGTACAGACATATGCCACCATACCTGGCTACTTTATGTGTCTTATAACAGACAATAGTACATACAGTTCAGTAAAATATCGTGGCCTAGTAGACTGTTAGAGTGAATTTTTTTTTTTTTAATTCACAATTCCAGTTTAAAATCTTAATTTTGACATCAAAACTACTGATTTACAGACTAGTTAAGGCCCAAAGACCCAGTGAGAGCTGGCATAGTGGCCGATAATCCCAGCACTTGGCAGGCTGAGGCAGGAGGATCACTGTGAATTCAAGGCCAGCCTAAACTGCATAGTGAGACCCTGTCGCCAAAAACAAAGCACCAAGCTGACCACAACAGTAGAAAACCCTGTGAGATGCTGAGTGCTAGTAGGGAATGGTAGAGGACTGGCAGCTTCACTGTCAGCCCAGAGTCAGAGTCACTCTGATATCCCACATGTATTTTGTATATGTGAAAAGCTAGTAATTTTATATAGTTACATTCTTGAAAATTTCTGACATATTGAGGCAAACAACATAAAAGAAGAACAGTTGGTTTTTCAGCTGGTTATCTCAGTTGGCTGAGTGTGAGGCCAGTGGTGTCGCCTCCATCTTGTTGCAAAGCAGTACATGAGGGGTTTTTCTCATAGCCCTAAGACAGAAAAATAGTAAACCTAGAGGGGAGGTTGTTTGTCTGGTGTGTGAGTGTAGAATACTAGACCTAGAAAAGAAGTTACTTAGTTATCTAGTTGCTGGGGTCTTTTTAGGAAGATTTGTCACATGAGCAGTGGGTTGTTTGTGTTAATGATGCTTAGTGGCAGCTAATTCTTGCAGCTGGTTTGTATCCTAGCACCAGGACCATTGTGTATATTTTTTGTTCAGCTAAGAGAATTTTGCTTAAAATCATGTGCATCTCATCTCAATAGATCTTTTATAGAAGAAAAAAGGTAGTAGGATGTTAGGTTCAAACAACACTTAGTGCTTGGTCTGCTAAAGAGAAATCCCTGCCTTCTGAGCCCCATTTTTTAGGAATGAAAGAAGTGTCTGAAAAGATAGTTTTTACATAAAATTAGTCAAGTGAAGTTGGTTGGTGTGAAAGTACCTTACAAGGCCCTAAAGTATCCCTTTAAAATGATAGCTGTTTGTCTCCTTTACTGCATTTTCCTTCAAGTTTTTAGGGTTTTCTACATGTTTTTCTTAAGTGACTGAATCTTTTTAGAAAATGTATTCAGTGAAACTGGCAGTTTTCCTTAGAACAGTGTCCATTCTAACCAAGTTCTTGAGTGAGAGTTAGAGATGGGGGCGTAGGTGAAAGTCACAGTTTGTACTTATATCTCAGAAGCACTTATGTTTGAATAAGGATGGAGATTTACTGCTTAGAGTGATCTTGTTTTTTTTTTTTCTTGGAACCTACTGACTCTGTACAGTTTCCTCAGTACCCTGAGCAGAACTAAATGCAGTATAGTAATGAGCAGTTGATTACTTGAATGCAGAGTGCACAGGCTTCTACATCCATGTCTTATTGGGATATTAGCTTGATTGTTCCGTTTTGCTTTTCCTTTTCCTTTTGAAACAGTTCTGCTACATAGTTCAGGCTAGCCTTAAACTCACTATGTAGCCCAGGCTGGCCTCAAACTCAGCAGCAAAGCTCCCTGCCTCAGCTTTCTGGGTGCTGGGATTACAGTTGCACACCATCACTACTGACTGGTTGTTTTTGTAATGCAGTTGGTAGTAATTTGTTAAATTCTGTTTATGTCAGTTACTACTTTCTATATATTTCTAACTAGTAGGCTTTGAAAAATACACTGGGTTGAATTTACATGCTATGATTATGAATAGGTTTTTGTATTTCATCACAATTTGTTATTATTTCACTAACAGCCCCATCTGATAAAATTCATCTAATTTTTTTGTTGAACATATATTTAATTTTTTTCTGCATATAACTTCACACTGGAGATTTTGATCTGAGTTCTTAACATTTCCAGCCTTTGCTGGCTAACTCCATATTAACTTTTGGTGGAACCCTCAACCCAGTGGTTAATTTTACCTAGAAATGGTATGGTCATTCCTGTCTCTGTTGAATTGCTTTTTCAAATGAAATTATCCTTTAGGGTTAAAAGCATAACTTTTAAGATATTACAGCTCTTCTAATTGTGTATTAAGTGGAGTTTTCTCTGTAGTTTAGTTGGAAGTGAAATCACTTATTTATGCCTTATCAACCTTGGTGAATAAATTATAGCTTAAAGTGAAATATAAGACCAGGCATAGCGACACATGTCTATAATCCCAGCACTCATTCAATCCTTTTTTTTTTTTTTTCTTTTTGGCAAACCAGGGATTGAACTCAGGCCCACATATTTACCAGGCAAGCACTTACTCTACTGAGCTATCTCCCGGTCTCAAAAAAAAAAAAAAAAAAAAAAAAAAAAAAAAAAAAAAAAAAAAAAAAACACCAAGTAGCTGAATCCCAGCACTCAGAAAGCTGAAGGAGAAGAATCATTGCAAGTTCAAGGCCAGCCTGAGCTGCTTAGTGAGACACTTTCTGGAGGAAAAGAAAAGACAAATGATTAAAAATTGTGCTAATAGCTTTTGACTTTTATATCATATTAAATACCTCAGCTTTGCAAAAATGTCTCATAAACAGAAATCAAAGCATATAACTAACCACATTTTGAGAGTTTAATAGCTTAATGGGCCACATCTTAGAAGTTTCTTGAACTCCTCTTTTGGCTAGTATAGTATAATAAATTTAGAACTTTCTGTGCAGTTAATTTTCTTGAAATATAAAATATCATTCAGTTGCCAATATAAAATGTGAGTACAGAGTGTTCTAGGAGTGCTCTTCATCCCCGGAAGATATGGAAACTTCTCTTTATCTTTTCCTTGCAGAGTAGCCCAGAAGAGGGAGGATGCTGTTTCCAAAGAAGTTACCCGCAAACTTTCTGAAGCCGATAATAGAAGGATGTCTCGGAAGGAGAAAGATGAAAGGTTTGACTTCTTATTGTTTAAAGTGTCAGTGGTATTCAGAAAAGGAGATATACTGGAGAAAAATAGGCTTTTGATTTTTGCTTCTAGAATATGGCTTTTGTAATGGAAAGTAAATTTTGGAGATGGAACACCAGCAATGGAAATAGTAATAGCTAACATTCTGAGGTTTTATAAGCACCAAATACTTTTCTTAGAGCTGTGTAACACAGTTAATGAGTTCCAGAGAGTGAGGTGGGTACTACAGTTAGCTGTATTTTGCACCTGGAGACACTACAGCATAGAAAGCTTGGATAAGTTGCCCAGGGTTGTGGATTAGTACATAGTAGTTGTAAATATGCTAGGAAATCTGACTTGAGTACTTTACCTGTAACTGTTCTGCTAGAATTTAGGAGAAGGCAGAACTTTGTTGCTAATATTATAACCTTGAACATATCACCTCATCTTTCAGAGACTGAGGGTGTATGTTATATGTGAGAATGTCTAGGTGTTTCTGGTCCTGAGCTTCCTAGGGATGTCCAGCTCTTGGATGGAAACCAAGAAGAAGGGACTGGAGCCTCCATCTTGTGTGCCTTGGTTGTGTGCCATGTGTGTTAGTCCCCTTCTCAATTTTTTTTCTGTCAGTTGCTCCAGAGGTTTATTAGTCTAACATGTAGCCTATGTATCTGAATAATTGAGAAAATTGGTGCTTAAGAGTTCTCATATGCTTTAGTGGAGTCATGAGTTTGCTTGTTCTTCATGTATCTTAAGTTTTACTAATGTGCTTGCTTTGTGGGACAGAATTTTTGTTGCACTTTGCCCTTACAGGAACTTAGCAATATTCAAAGTCATGTAATTTATTAAGATCAGATACCATTTTAAAAAAGAAAACATTGGCAGCTGGGTATATAGCTCAATGATGCAGCACTTGCCTGGTAAGCATGAGGTCCTGAGTTCAATTCGTGGTACAAAAAAATAAAGTATATAAATGAGGATCCTACAGTTACAGCATTTGAGCACTAAATGGTTCCCAGGAAAGTTTCTGCGGTCATAATAGCTTACATTGTCTGAAGATAAGCAGCTTGCAAGTCCTTCTGAAAAGAAACTTTTCTGGCATTGTGTTAGGAGTACTCTGTTAGGAGATCTGTGTAAAAGGGACACTGAGAAACTTAATGAACAGTGTCTTCAGTGGTTTTGGGATGACATCAAAACTTTAATGAAGTGATTATCTCCTTTAGATCCTTTTTAGACCTCAAGGGATAATACTAAAAGTTGTGACAATGAAGGCCTTTTTTGCAGGAAGCACCTGTAATAAGATCTGGCATGCAGAGCTTTCTTTCTGCATGTATATTTTTATGTTGGAATAGAGGTTGGAGAATCTAGAACACTGTAAAAATTTTTGTTGTTGTATAATTATATTGCTTAGAACAGTGTTTCTTGAACTGAGGTGCATATCATACCTATTCCACTTTCAGATTACCTGTTACAGCTGTTAAAGGTTTTGGGTGATGGCTTTATCTGGGATGCCACATTCCCACCACAGACTTGTCTGACTTGGTCTGACCCTTGTTTTTAATCTTAGGCTCTGTCTGTTTTTTTATGTAATTATTTCTAATGGGTCGGAGTTGGATTTGAAAATGAAACCCTTTTGCCATATGATGGGTTAGGTATTTCAAAGTAGGTTAAGGGAAGGTATTTCATAGATATGTAAAATGTAGACTGAGAAGATTATACAATTTTTGCCCTTGTTGTTAGTGGAAATTTGAACTGTTATTAAATCTTTCACAAAGTGCACAGTGGACACAATTTTACCGAGACCTGTACTGATGACTGACTGTAATATCTGAGAGCTGAGACTCTCATAAGGTTTGCTAAGTTTTTCTGTCAGAAGACATGTTGCTTCTAAGAGGTTTGATCTAAGGGAAGGTTCATCTGCCCTTTTCCTAGATCTGTATCTCTCAAAGGTCATTTATAGTCATTAGAGTATATACTCCATGCCTCTTGGAAATATCCATTCATCAAAGGATGGAAATAAGCAGAGGAGAGTTGAAGATTTATTGATGTTTGCCCCAGGATATGCGTGTTATTTTTGATTTATCGGTCTGTTACTTAAGCTTTTCTGGTCATAACAGTTGCTTTTGGGCCTCAGCTTTTCTCTTATTGTAGGGAGCTCTTCTCGAAAAGTGACTGCTTGTGAAGTATTCTCCCAAGCTAGATTTTTCTGCCATTGTAGCTTTGGCAAACAGGACATTAGAGGGTTTAATTTTTTTTTTATCAAAATAACCAGTATATGGGTGGACTAGAAAAGTTCCAAAAGCTATCAGACAGGTCTTGATACTGAAGGATACATGGAGATAATTGAGAGCAAGGATAGCGAATACATTAGATCTTCTTTATTAAAGCTATTTTGAAGATGATTCTGATTCAGAGTATGATGGAAAGGAAGCCAGTTAGGGAGAAATGTGTTATAGATTTTGTCATTAATCAAGAGAGTAAAAGCACACTAGTAGATTATTTAAGAAGCCTGTTATCGTTGGATTTTGTGTTAAAAAGAAATGCATTACTTTCTTTGATCAATCTAAGATGATTTTTGTATGTGTATATGTGTGCCTTGTGTGCACAGAGGGTTTTGCTGTTTTTTGGGCTGGTCTTGTACTGGTCTTAATCTTGTTGCAGTCCTCCTGCCTTACCTTCCAGGTGCTGGGATTATGGGCATGTGCCACGATGCCTGGACAATTATATATATATATATATGTTTTAAATTTTCTTTTCTCCCAAACTTAAGGTACATTGAAAATTTATTAGGTTCATGGATTTTTTATGATGAAGATAAGGCCCTTTAGCACGTTGGCCCTTTACAACCAAACTTGACTTTGGATTAGGACACTTTATGAGTAAAACCTCTTTAGCCATGTTCATTTGCCTTACATGTATAGGGAGTGGTAGGAAAAAGCTTGTCTGTTACCAAAAGAATGGTATCTTTTTTTAGCCAAAGCAGTGTCCATTAGTGTTTTTGATAAGGACCCAGGGTAAAAACAAAATATATATGTTTTATCTCCATAGTACTGTCTTGACAGGGAAAACAAAAAATGATGGCATGCCCATCAATTGTATATTATTCACCATCAGTAAAAAGAGAAAAATAGGCTTTTCAGTAGAAGGAAGGGGGAAATTCTGACTAAGTGCATTGATAAATGGATTCTCAGCCTTGAACCTTTTCCTCAAGGAAAAACTGAAAAAAATAAGAGCCATGTGGTAAAGTTTTTAGTCATTTTATAAACTGTGTGACTTGTCTCTGTGTTTGTAGAATCTTATGGAAGAAGAACGAAGTTGCTGATTATGAAGCTACAACATTTTCTATCTTTTATAACAACACTTTGTTCCTGGTCTTGGTCATCGTTGCTTCCTTCTTTATATTGAAGAACTTCAACCCCACAGTGTATCCTTCAGGGTGCTGATGAACTTTTCCAGAGTCCTCGAAGCAGCAGCAGTGTAACTCACTGGGTATTACAGAGGAAAGAAGGACTGCCCTGGGAAATTTGTCCATTAGCACTGAGTGTAAGCAAGTTACAGGACCCCTAAAAGCATAGCTTCGGATTTGTTTTAAAATTTTTCAGTTTTGGCTCTGTGATTAATAGCAGGTATTACAAAACAGTCTTGTACTGTGCATGTGATTATGTGACTGCATCAAAGCAAACTTGCCTTCTTTGATAGCTCCTGTTATAAACAAATGCATCTGATGCTATTTTGGGACTTTGAGGGGTGGATGGCCTATGTAGTTAAACGAACACAATTCATAAGTTCTTAAAGTGTTTCAGGCTACTTTTAAATTGAGAATTGGAAAAGAATCATTTGTTTCTTACGCAGGTTATCTACTAAAGGTGTTAGCCAGATGTAGCAATTGGAGATTATGTTGTAATATCAGACACCCCTTTTGGGACTACTGCAGTGGTTTGTCAAAAATGGTGTAGTTCTGAGTCTGGAAATATCTGTGAACTTTTTCCTAAGTGAATTGCAGCAAGGCAGTAGTTGACAGAGGCTTATTTTCCTTTGCTGTTAGGGGAGCAAAGCAGCAAGTGTCCTTCCTTGTGGTTCCTTGATAGCTCTTCTGAAGGTTACAGGGATGTGCTCTTGATCATCATCTGTTCTAGGTCTAAGTTTGTTGTATTTTGTTTTTAAAATCAGAGCTCCTATGAATATTTTTCATTCTTGTAAACTGTTTATAGGCAGTTACACATCATTTTGATTATACTGAGTGTTTGGCGGGAAACAGTACATTCCAAAGACATGAGCTGTTTTTTTTATTTGGTTGAAGAACTACTTTATTTCTTCCTTAACATTAAATTCTTACAGGAACTACATTTTGTCCATAAGTGCTTCATCAGGACTCATCGCCCTCCTGTCAACTGGCTCCAAGTAGATCATGTCACTTAGCACCCTGCTGTGTATTCTGGGTGGCTGGTGGTGTATGCACAAGGAGCAGGGTGGTCAGGGTGAGAGACAAGATGTTTTGTAGTCTGGAGTTTGGGGGTTTAAAAAAAATGTAACAGAATGTAATTCATTATTTGTTTATTGGCTCTTTTTGACAGATTGGTGAAATTAAATGAATTAAAAGGGAAACTCAGAGTACCAGAACATTTATTAAAAGGCAAGAAGACTTGTAATGTGCTGTAATGATAAGTGGAGAAAATAACTTGTTTCCTTGATCTGTCAGAGGTCACAGTAACCTGTGGGCTGAGCTGTTATTATTTGTAATAGTAGCAAGAAGTTAATAACTGGTTCTCCCTGTTCCAAGCACAATATTACAACATTTTTTGGAACCATAAACATCAGAAGGAATCGTCTTCATGGGATTGAACAGAAGCCGCATATTTACAAGGCTCTGGATTTGTTAGTTAAGGGTCCCCCCCTTTTTTTTTTTAAGAAGAAAGGCAGCCAAGGTAGTAAGTAACCTAAAAATAGTGCACAGGGCTGTGAGGGCTGGCCTGTGGGGTTAAAAGCACACTGTTCAACTGTATGACTTAGGCCTTGGGTGGCTGCAGAGGTCAACTTGCCCCTGCCATGTTGGTTTCATAGGTTGTCATTGTGATCATTATTATAAGTGACTATAGTTTCACACCACTGGAAGAATGTTATGAGAGAGACCCTCTTTCCTGAGGATTGACATGTACAAAAAATAATCTTTGTGAATTTAGCTCTGTAATTCTAAGAACTCATCGAGGAATTTGCAGTGGTGTGCTTATCAGCATTTTTCTACAAGGACTTTATTAAATTTGACTTTAGTCTGCAAGACAGTCGTTGTGAACAAAATATCGATCTCTTCAGCCCTAGAGGGTGCGGCTGAGAGCAGTCTTGTATGTTTTTTTACAAGTGTATATATAGATATCATTTATTGACTGTACCAGGAATTGAAAAACTTTTGAGTTCTTTTTTACTGTTTGTGGTACTGGTTTCATATTTCTGAAAGCTTTTGGTAACATCTGTTAACTTCCTAAAAGTTGTACCTCAAGGGAAATATATTGTTGATCTTTAGTTTTCACTTCTAAATTTAAAGTGAACTTAATAAATGATATTTATTTATTTTGTAACTTTTTAAGCATTAGCATTTACTTCTGTGCTAGTAGACGTCTTAGTAGGCTGCCTCCAAGAACTTTTGAAGGAAGGCAGGAGCAGGAATTATATTTGCACAGTGGTCCAGATTGTCAGTGTCTGCAGTTGAGGTTCAGTTTTCGTCATCCTTTTAGAAGTTGGCAGTTCTTTTCTTTGCTGTGTTATTACTTAAGTGCATCACTGGCTAAGATGGAGTGAAAATTGGCTCCAGAGTACATTTGGGCAACACATAAGAGGTTCATTTTTGTTATATCTTTCATTTTTATTCACTTGTGATTAAAAACATTAAGAAATCATTAATTTTTTCTGGTAGCACAGATTTTGTGTGTCAGTTCACTTCTTGACGAAATGAATATGACAAATCCCAAGTATAACCAGCGCTGAACCAAATGTTTTAAATTGGTGATGAAAACTTGCCGCTAGAGGGCAGTTCCTGTGTGGGTGGGGAAAAAAAATCACCACAGGTAAAGTTTATGGGTAAGCAAAATTCGTTTTCTCTCCGGAACATTTCCTGTGGTACTTGTAAAAAAAAGTCCTGATGTTCTCTTACTTTCTGTATGTGATTAGATACATAGAGTTGAACAGGTTTACTAAAGATTTGTTGTACCAGTACTTTACTCTTGGAAATACAGAAATTTTTCCTCAGTATTCACCTTATAGACACAAAGAACTATGTGGTGCACAGTTATGATGTGCTAAATTGGACTTTAACAGTGAAAACTTGCAGGAAGATTTGCATCTTAAAAAGACCCCATCCCCAACACAAGTAAAATAAAAGGTGTTCTTCTGTGATCAGGATTTCAAAGGCTTGGGTTCCTATTTTCACACTCATGGTACAGAACAGAAATTTAGCAGTAAACATTCCTTTGTGAATTTCAGTTTTTACAACTTAATAAAAATCTTGAAATGTGCAGATTGTCCTGTTTGGTGTATTATTACAATTTGCAGAGGATAATTTGGAGCAAAGTTTGAAATTAACTGAAATATGGACATTGAATGCATACAAATAATTATTTAAGAAAAATCTTAAAACATGATTAAAAATTTTAAGATTGTGTTTTTTCCAGACTTCTTTATGAGAGCCATGTAAATTTTTTTCACACTTTCCCACATCTATGCGTTTTTGCAGTCACAGATTAAATATTTGAAGTGCTGGCAGGTGCAGCACAGCGAGGAGCAGGTGCCAGGCCACTGCCGACGTGTGCGTATGTGTTTCTTTCCCATGTGCTTGCTGGTCGCTGCTGTTTTGAGGGGCACTAAAGGTCCATGACGCAGCCACGCACATGTATGAAGGCCGCTTCGCAGCAGCATGTGTTTGGGCAGTAGTGCTGCTGTGCTGCCTCTTTAAATCTTCCAAAGAGGATAAATTAAAAGATGCTTGAGAAGCATCTTTTGGCTGGTAGGATAAGATTTTCCAGGGAGATGATTAAAAATAATTGCTGTTTGACTTTAGTTTTCATTGCATCTTTTTTTCTGATTCCTGAATTTGGATTTATACTTTTTAAACTTCTTATAAAGAAATGCATAAACTTTAATGGCTAATAAAATTCTTAACTGTATCTCTAGTCTAGAACACAAAGTGGGGCCAGGGAGATAGCTCAGAATAAGTGCTTGCCTGGCAAGTGCAACGTCCTGAGTTCAATCCCTGGTACTGGAAAAAAAGTAACATGAGGAATATGGATTCTAAGCCTGACTTTGCTGTCAGCAAGCTGTGTGATCTTAGGTGTGTTCTTTATCGGTCCTGGCCTCTTTGTCTCATTGATCAGAGGAGTAGCTATTCTCACAGATGGCTAAGGTTCCTTGAAACTGCCCTTTGCCTCATGGCTTTTGGAACTTATTTATAAAGATGAAGTGTCAGTTCTTGAAGTGGAAAGCCAGGAACAAGATTTCGTTGTTTGAATTTCTCCTGCCTAAGATGTCAGTGGAGGGGTGGCCTCCACCCAGATTACCCTTTGGAATATATTTGCTGCCAAGAAATTCCCAAGAGGAAAAGAAAATAAGGGCAGGTAGGAATTTTTTCTTAAGGATAGAATTTTGAAGTTTATCGTCTGCTATATTTACCTTGGATAATTTATATTTTAAAAAATTAGCTGTTCCCAAAGCTAAGCAGTAGTTTTCTTATTTGATTTTGATTTGCAGAATATTTTTTAAGGTGGGCTTGAGAAGCCTTATTAACTTGAGGGCAGAATGTTCTTAATCTAGAGAAAGATGGTAATCATGTTTTCCATTAGAGAAAAATGTTTAGATTGCAGTTTTAAGTCTTAGCTTTGATCTCTGCTTTTTGTTGGGTACTCGGTGTAGCATAGTTGTCAACATACCTTACATCTAGGTGATTATTACCTATTTTACGGTAACATTTTGTATGCAAGAATGTATACATAATTTATACCCTACAATGAAAGAACAGATAACTATTGTGAGATTGCACAAAATGCTTTTATTACTCTAAGCAAATAAGTTAAATTGCATTTCCCATTAAGATAGTGCTTCAGGTCATTAATGTATACAGTAGTTCACTGGCTTCAGTACACAGTGAACAACTAGAAAAGGAATCCATTTCCATCATTAATCTGATAATCCCAAGCAAAAATCCAAGCTCCTTATCAGACTACAAATAATGATCAAAATAATATTTATTGGTGCCTAACATTTTAAGATGTACTACTTAACCATGAAATAATTATCTGAAAGTGATGACAAATAACATCTTAAAATGATATACTTCTTCAGTAAATTTCAAAGCCATTTCTCTGTGGAGAACTCCTGACCAGGTAATTAAATTAGAATTTTGCACGTTCTCAGATGTATAAATAGAATTCAAGAACCACTCTTAACCTTGAAAAAGTAAGATATGTTTTCTTTAACAAATACACAAAGTATATTCTCAGTTGTTCTCAAGAGTGATATTAAGGAAGTGATTTTAGCCAAAAATGGAAGGACTGGTATACCTCTGATTCTGAGTGCAGCAAGGCTAAGCCTCTTTAATTCATGCAGAGCTTTCATGCATATAGTATGGTTCATATAATACCAGAATCAGGAACTTCTTGGGCATTTTGCTTTTCACTGGGAAAGTTAATACACTCTGCATTATCTGAGTAATAACATGTTTTTCACAAAGCCTATGATTTTTATGTTAACTCCCTTAGGTACACCAAGCATTATATTAAACAGTCCCAGTGGTAGTTAAATAGTGAACATTTTGCCTTTCTGGGTATTTTACAACTTTACTTACAAAACTGAGCATTTATTTTTTTTTTTTTTAAAGCTCAAATATGTAAACTTGCAGAAGTTATGTTTACAACTTGAAAGTGTAAAGCAGGTGTTAGTAAAATGTGAAAAAGAACACTCAGTTGTACATACAGTTTATTCTGAGCTCAAGTTTCCATGTCAGTGCAACATGGAATACATTATCCACTCAGTTGAAGAGTGGCGCACTCACTTGTCAGCTCTCCTTGTAAATGAACACCACATTATTAGAATACTAAAAGATACTCGGAATATATTGTACAGGACCAAGCATCAGTAAATACTTCAAAGGCAGTGGAAGCATTTTCTTACAAACTTGTTGAATGACAAGAGAAATAAAACTTGCTAATATGAATATGAAATAAAACGTAAAACTATTTCTGCTTATTCTCTCAAGCAATGCTTCAGAATGAGGATATTCTCCTCTGTTCGTTAGTGACTTATGTTGCATCTATGGATTTGTTCTTTTTGAAAAAATATATCTGTACAGCCTTCTTTAAGGTAGCAAATACCTGAAAGTAATATGTCTTTCCCCTACTATTCTTTCCCATTGCATAAGCATGTGGTGCACAGAGCAATGCAAGGAGAGGGGACTCCAGTCTAATGTAAGAAAATAGAATGGATTTCTTGGTTATGAGTTTTCAGATATATTTAGAATTCAGGTGCACAGTGGTAGCAACAGCGGACACCAGAGAATCCAGGGACATAGAGGCTGAGCAGCAGGCTGCTAAGTGAGAAGAATGGCTAGTAACACCAGTCTGACTGGGTACAGACTGCTATTTTACCCATGCAGCTTCTGTGGCTCATGCATTGCCTTAGGATCTGTAGTCCTTTTTACTGTAGGGCTTGTTGCGTAGTATGTTATCAATCTCATTTACCACATGTGATGTCATCTTTGGAAGAACCTAAGAATGAGAAAAGAATGTGGTTACCTCTTTTCTGGAGCTCAGCACTGAGCAGAGACGTATTCATGAACCAGAGCTGGAATAGAAACTCCCCATTGGACTAGAAGCTGCTCGTGGTCAGGGATCTTACTTGAGCAAATCAGTGAAGCCATGAGAAAACATTTGTAAAAGTTCAGAACAGTTGTGCCTGGTAGAAATGTAATGAATACCATAGGTAATTTAAAATTTTCTAGTTATAAATGCAAAAGGTAAAATTAATATATTTTTACTTCATTATATCCAAAGAATGATTTTAAATGTATAATCAATATGGAATGTTAAATACTTTTCTTTGTTACTAAGCCCCACGTTTCAGTGCACGTTTTAAACTTCCAGCCTGTCTACATCTGAACTAGCCATCTTTCATGGCCTCAGTGGCCACAGGGCTAGAAGCTCTGGTCATAGACAGTACTGGTCCTGAGATTGAGGAAAGACCCCTAACAGATAGAGTGCTGACAAGGACAGACTGGATGGTGGCTGGGCAAGAGTAGCAGAAGTGGAGGAAAGAAGTTGAGGTAGAATGGCATGCTTTGAATGCCATTTTGTGCAATTGAAGCTATTCTCTTAAGAAGTGGCAAATGTCTCAGGACTTTGAACACAATTTGGTCCTTCAACCTGGAGGTAGTTTGAAAGATGGGTTGGAGGAGGCTGGGAGGGAACATGTGTTGAAAACATTGTAATGCATACTGGAAGACAGAGCCTTGAAAATAATGGAGTGGAAGAGGAGAGAAATGGAGATGGTATGGTTTTGAAGCAAGCTAGGATAGTGATAGTTTGTTGAGCTTGAAATCCAAAGGAACAGTCATTTGGGGATGAGATCTTCATAGTAGTACATGTTGATCTGGGTAGAAACAACTTGTAGGCAGCTAGACAGGCAGCATTGGAGCTCAGGAGTTGCACAAGGAGTGGAGCCCTGAGACTGCAAGCCACTTCCATGGACATGCGCACTGGAGCTCTGGGGAAGAATAAGGCTCTGGGGCTATTTATTTTGTATTTTAGGGAAGGGTCTACAGGGTCTCACTACTAGATCAGACTTGTAGTGATCTGCCTGTTTACAGCCTCCCAAGAGCTGGGATTACAGGCACGCATCACTACACCCAGTCTCAATTGCCATCTCGGTGCACCCTGGGGGCAGGGCTGGCATGGCAGATACAGGGATTGAACCGTCGGCCCCTAAACCTGCTTGCAGGTGCTTTAATCCGCTGAGCTATTTGGCTGGCCCTTGGAGCCATTTATTGTAAGTGAGCCAAGGACACACTACTCTCTCAAGATAGGGACGAAGGCTGACTTTCTTGGCTGGAAAAGCCTGACCCTTGACCAGTGTGATGACTGGTGAAGTGCAACTATAAGGACCAGCTCTGAGATCTGAGCCTCCCTGTACTGAGTTCTGGCCAAGGTGACCTTGTCTTCATTGCAGTGCTGTTCTCTGAAGGGTTGGGGTTTGGCCGAATTGTGGAGCTCCTCAGTTTGGGCAACTTTTGCTATCTGAAGCTGCAGGAGTTCACTTTCTTACTAGCTCTGACTCTCAGAGGATGTGAACAGCCAATGTGTTATTTAAAAGTGAGGCTGTAAAAATGAGTGAAATTTGAAAACTAGATTTATTGGAAGTTTTGTATCTAAAATGGTCTAGCCATGTCAAGAGGAAAACATTGGTTACAAGATACATTTAAGGTAGAGATTGCTGAAGACTCATGAAAGTACTTGAGTAAAACATGGGAAATGTATAGTAAGAACAAAACAGAGGGGCCTTCTGAAATTATCTAGTTTTTAAAAATTTTGAAAAGTATTTTACGTCTTAGGCTACTTAAGAGGTCCATGTTCTCCCTCCTCCTCTTTCTGGCTGGAAGAATTGGAGTTGGAGAACATCCGGCTGGTGGTCCCTGGAAGGCCTCTGAATTGAGCCACAATTAATCTACTGTGGGATGGAGTAGGGTTTTGCTAGGCAGGGTTGGCCACTTGGGAGGTAGTAGATGGAGCATTCTTTACATGTGGGGATCTGAGTGTCTGCTGGTACCTGGAGATTAGGGTATTCTAGGGTGTGTGTGTGTGTGTGTGTGTGTGTGTGTGTA